>JANHGL010023561.1:0-23176 GCA_024611195.1 Ceyx melanurus | reverse complement strand
GGGTGTCCAAAACTGGACACAGTACTTGAGGTGGGGTCTCACCAGTGCAGAGTAGAGGGGGAGGAGAACCTCCCTTGCCCTGCTGGCCACACTTCTCCTAATGTATCCCTTCCAGAGCAGGACCAAAACTAGGGGAGATCACTCAGAAAATGGTAACAGTGAAGCCTTTTTCCAGGAGATATTTTTGTGATATAAAATTTGTTGTTTAACTAAAATGCAGCCATGGTGTCCCAGAGAAGGTCTCTGAGGTGGCAGGTCAAGCTCCCCAGCCTGGGTTTTTCTTCTTTCTAGCCTGGGATTTGACCTTTCCTCTTCCTCAAGTTTGCTGGCTGTGCATAGTTCAACAGGGGGAGAAAAAGTCAGTCATTGGGGCAGAGATATTTCAGCCAGACAGGAATGCTGGCACAAAACCCCAGTGTTTGTAGGCTGGTCGCAACCAACCTGGAGCTGAAAACTAAATAAAAGTCCCTCACTTTTATTGAGGTACTAGACAAGCAAGTACATGGGCCATGCTTCATAAAAGAGTACAGGACAAAACTTCTATCAGCTTTTAAAATCGATGTTGGGGTATTCCAAGGGATTTGGTACAGCACCAGACAGGAGGGAAGCTCAAGTCCTGCACAGTCTTGTCACATCACCCTGCTCCATGAGAAGTCATAAAGGACATGTTTTCCTCCCTGCAGGGGAGTATCTTGTCCCATCATTGTTCTAATCTCATGAAAAGGTACTCCGGCACTATTTCACCATTGCTGGTAGCACAAGGGACTCTGTAATCCATCCCACCCTCAGAAGGAGTTTCCTTTGTTACATTCAGCATAAGCCATGCAATGAGGCAGAAATTTTGGCTATGGGCGGCACTTTGGGCTGTGGAGAGTGTGCAAGTTCAGTGTTGAGCCTGAACACTCATAGACAGCATTGGGCATAGCAGGTGGTGGGTGTGGTTAAGCAGAACAGTTCCTGGAATAGTCTAAGTGGTTCTCTGAAAAAGGATGAACAATCAACAGTATAATCCAATAAAAGAGCAGGAGCCACCAACATCGGATGGAATGTTCTCCCACTGGACTTGGAAACAAATTGGACTGATGGGACACTGCAGATCTGTGGTGGTAGCTCTCACAACTGACCCTCCTTTTCTCTCCTTTCCCTCCTTTCTCTCTCTCTCTTTGCTTTGCAAACTTGTTGTCAGGCAAATAAAGCTACTTGGCACTTCACTCTGTTTTGAGTCTTAATTCTGTTCTTGAGAATAGGATCAAAACCTCGCTCTGGTCCATGCCCAGTGCAGGACACTCCTTTAATGGGGCACTGCAGGTAGGCCAAACAATTCTGCCCCATCAGCTGAATTTTTTTTGCAATGATGCAATGCCATGGTGACATTGTTAGAGTCAGATGGTGATCTGTGCTATCCACAGGACCCCTGGACCAATATCCACTACATGTAAACCAGACAGGGAAAACAAAAGCAGAGATCCCCATCTCTGGAAAACAATGAAACCACTAAAGACTCACAAGTACGTAGTTAAATCTCAGTAAAAAATCTAAACTGAAAAAGAAAACATGAAGCAAATTAGGAAGAGAATTATGAAGCAAGCAAGAAATATCCCCCCAGGATGGTGCTAAGTGAGGCTTTTGAACCTCTTGAGTAAAGCATGGAGTTGGTTTGTTATCAGTCACTGCCCCTGAGCCTCAGTCCCACCAGGCACTTGCCACTGAAGCTGTCGCTCACATTCCCGAGGACAGCCTGCAGCTAGTGAGAGATATCTGCCAACGTGAGGCTGACTGGGACCTGCTGCTCACAGATGGTGTCTGGCACAATGCTCAGGGAAGGGATAAGAGTAGGAACAAATAGAAATGGAATTAAAATAATTTCTACAGGTCTGAGAGTGGAATGACTGATCCTTTCCCTGAGCTGTGCAGACATACCAGGACAATAAAATATATTTTCTAGAGATGACATGCCAGCAATGAATCACTGATGGTGATGGCTATTTTATTCTTTTCTACTTTCTTAGCCCCACAACATTATTACCCTTTTGCACTGTCAGATATTAAAATCATATTAACAATCGGGAACTGTATTAAACTGTCTGAAAATGAAATAATATGGTGGCACATTTGAAGGTGAGAGACAGCCCTTGGGTGTAATTCACTAAACTGTAATCTACCTGACTGGTACCCTGCAGAGGAAGCAGGACGCACTGTTTCTGGGAAAATAATTACCACAAAGATATACACTCCCTCACCCCCTAAACATGCACACAAACAGTATTCTGTACATCTCAAGCTGCAATTGAAGCTCGACAGCTGGAAAAGAGCAGTCATCCAAACTCAAACCAGCATAACAGACCATTTTCTTCATTGCACCATCACAGTCTTCTTTAGCACGGCCATTAGGAGAAATGTGTTGCTCCTATTACATGCAAAAGTATATGAGGGGGGAGGGGGGAAATATTGTTGAACAGAGACAAAATTAGAGATACAGCTCATTGCTGCAGCAAAATAGACAGTTTCCAGGAGTAGTTTAGGAGCTATCTGAGAGGTGATTGAAAACCCCTGGAAGGATTTTACTGGAGGTAACAAGAATTGCAGCCAATTCTATTTGTGTTCCATAAAAAGAGATTTCTGTGGCCCTGCTCTTTTAGTAATGAGATAAAAACAATTGCTGTTTATACTTACTCCTCTCTATAACAGTGGTGAGCTGTTAGTCCAGAGCCCAGAGAAAATATCACTCAATAAAGTCCTACTGAAAGGGTTGTAGTGTGACAGGTGTGTCATAAATCATGTCAAAAGGTGATGCTCAAATACTTTCTGAAATTTTATTACCTGATTTTATAACCTCTGAAATGAAGAATATCTTAGTTGTCAGACAATATAAATGAAGTCAACTTTATTCATTATGTTTATAATACAACTGAAATGAAAATATTTCTCCAGAATTTATGTTAAAAGGGCAAATTAAATTTTTATTTGATGGGAGGGCACAATAGAGGGAGGAGGAAGGGAAGGAGGAAAGCCATTAGAGTATTTCCTCCTATATCTCAAGGGTTTTTAAAGCTCCTGCTCATTCACAGGTCTGTAAAACTGGGTGACAAAACCTGTAAGAGTGAAATATTTTACAAATAAGGCTATCTGCAAATAAGGGTATCTACCAACCCTTCTTATCATAGAATGGCCTGGGTTGGAAGGGACCTAAGAGATCATCTAATCCAACCTCCCTGTCATGGGCAGGGAGCCTCTCAACTAGACCAGGCTACTCAAGGCTCTTCTCTCTGAAGAATTACTTCCTAAAATCTAATCTAAATCTATTCTCCTTCAGCTCAAACCCATTTCCCCTTGTCCTGTCACTCAGTGCTCTTGTAAAAAGTCCCTCCCCAGCCTTCCTTTAGGTTCCCTTCAGGAATTGGAAGGTAGCTGTTAGGTCCTCCCGAAGTCTTCTCAAGACTGAACAACCCCAGATCCCGCAGCCTGTCCTCATAGCAAAGGTGCTCCAGCCTCTGGATCATCCTTCTGGCCTCCTCTGAACATGCTCCAACAGATCTATGTCCCTCTTATGGTGGGGACACCAGAACTGGATGCAATATTCAAGGTGGGGTCTCACAAGAGCAGAGTAAAGGGGAAGAATCACCTCTCTTGACCTGGTGGCTATGTTTCTCTTGATACACCCCAGGATGTGGTTGGGTCTTCTGGGCTGCATGAGCACTGCCAGCTTGTTGTACAAGATCACAAGTCCCACAGATGCTACCTGTAGATCAAGTTGCTCTGTGTTATTGATCTAGAAAAATGGCATGATGCTAAGAAAGCTAAGTGACACTTAAAATCACAAGAATATTCATTATCATCTTATTTTTAATGAAGCCAACTGCAGAAAAAGAACAGGACATATGAGGTGTGTTGTAGAATTCAGAGACAAACTTGTAAGCAGTCAGGACTCTCCATGTATTGCAGATATGCAAACTCTAACAGGAATGACTTCTGTGTGTCATTTGATGTAAATAATCTAGACAAAGAACATCAACAACTGTCAGGACAACTTCCAGTTGCTAAGTCAATGGAATTAATGTATGAGCATTTCACAGCAAAACATTACTTCAGAAAAATGAAGCTGCAGTTGTTCATCTATGGCAACCAGATACTCATGGATAAATCCCACAATGGAGTACATAGGACTCTCTGCACTTGCATTAATCTTTCTGGCAGTACTGGAACTACACCTTACTAAGATGATGTCTATTTTTCTAAAAGAAAGATGTCAAGAAATAGCTTTTTCCGTCTGAGTTGCTACCATCCTGTGGTGTTTCCTGTGCCTGTCAAATCCATCAAATTGCTCAACACTGATCTCTTCCCTGGTTGTCCAGTACAACTGGCTCACACTGGCTAGCAAAAAATAAATAAATATGGAAATTCTCCCTGCACTCTTGGTTCATCACTGAAGTCCCTGATTATTGTGTAGCTGCTACAGGGGACCCCACCACCTAGGCATCTACTCTTACTTTCCTGGAAAACAACATTTATCTCCTATTTCTACCTCTTGTAACACAGGCAGCTTCTGGGAATCTGGAGTTATTAAAACAC
The DNA here is from genome assembly GCA_024611195.1 of Ceyx melanurus. Taxonomy (NCBI): domain Eukaryota; kingdom Metazoa; phylum Chordata; class Aves; order Coraciiformes; family Alcedinidae; genus Ceyx; species Ceyx melanurus. The sequence continues at coordinate 18,607 of JANHGL010023561.1, read as the reverse complement.
AGTTACACATCCCTTGCTAATAGAAGCTTGTGCTATTATGGTCATGATGTACAGAGATTGTGTGAAAAACCTTAAAAAATGGAAGCATCTCACTTTTTAGAGAGGAAGCACACAGCAGCACATGATATATGGCAAGTGGGAGTCAACTGCAGGTGACAATGTGGAAGGCTTCTGTGCATTAAGGCAAAGTGTTGTTCTGTCCTCCGCAGCAAACTTCATTTTACTAAACCTCTCCGAGGTGGCACACACTGTTTAATAGATGTCAAATACATTTGCTGTCACTACTCTCAAAATAGTCTCAAATGCTTCTAAAAAATAATTGTCATTATGGCTAAACTTTGCATTTCCTAGATTAAAATTTCAGGTCCAGCTTCATTAGAACAACAACAACAACAACAAAAAAGGTACTTTTCTATTTCATGCATAGAATTGGACTAAATACTGGGCTTCCTATGCTCTAAACCTCTCCATTTCTTTTTCTTCTGTAGGAACATAATTGGGAGGATTTTTATGTGGCTTTGAAATTCTAGGTCTTCTGGATTTGAAAATAAAAAATGTAAAGCTCTCATTCCCATTTAGTTAAATTCTGAGACAGGTTCAAGGCTCTGTTGAGCAATTCAGCCTTCAGAAGGTAAGGGCTTTGGTGTAAGGGCTATTCCAAGTGTACATGTCACTTTGTCTTCCTGAAATCTTACTTGTGAGCCTTGAGTTCTGTCAAATACATAGTGCTGTGTCTCTCTCATGAGTCGGTGTTAGTAGAGCATGATATATTAGAAAAGAAAGATATTAATTCTTTGTCTGTCATGTGCTTAGGACAGAAAGCAACACTGCATGAAGAGAAGCCTGAATAGTCTTGTTTTCCTGTACTGTCCTGAATCTGTCTTTACCAGCTGTCAGAGAAATTATAATGAAAAATAGTTGTCTCTTCCTGCCCATAGGTGTGTTTGTCTTTTATTAGCAGCACGTGACTGTAGTTGAAACCCAAACCCTAACTCAAAGAGGTTCTTGAGACTTTTTCTGCCTCCTAAGCTGTTACAGCTATTCCCAGTAGGAGGCTGAACTTCACAGATGTTCCAGGTACCTGCTGAAAAATTCTTTCTAAAACCCCAAATCAATGAAGGGGACTCTAGGAGGTGTTCACAGACTAATCCATTTTGCACCAGCACAGTCATCCTGGTGCCATGTGACCTGTAACAGCTGTTTCTTCACCAATTAGACCATTTCTTAAGGATAAATTAAAACCAGTTCTAATTAAACACTATAATGGAACTATCAATCTGTGTTACTGAGGCAGAACAAGGATGTAATTAGTTATTGATACAAAAAGATTTGTTTAAAGTAGTTTAGTTTTCTGTCAGCTACCACAGGCTTTGAGTTTATACAGAACTGGAAATGAGCCACCCCTGAAACTTTTCTTTACATTGAAGATGCTTATGGGAGCAGATTTTTGTAGGCTGCCCAGTCTAGTGTGGGGTTTTTTACTGGGGGGATGAACAGTGCCAAATGCAGACTTTGCTTACTTTTGAATGAGGATTTTTCTTATAAGATTGCAATGATCCAGAGGCCTTATCAAAAAGAGCTATGACAAGAGCTGGAAATGGGCTAGCTTTAGTAAATTGGTGGTGCATTTTATTCCATTTTAATTTAATGATCTTAATTTCTTTTCCTTTTGTATTTGCTCTATAGCTTTACCTGACCTTATGGTAAGACTGAATCCCTTTACTTACCCACATGATGTTGTTTGGATTCTTGTCTCAAACAAAAAGAATTATGCCTGTGCCTCAGACACTGTACACCTTCTGAAATGACTGATCTTTGTAAAACTGCCAGCCTTGCACCATTTTTAAACATGGGCCTTCTGCACCTATCTATAGCTCTCACAAGGGCTGAATTGTTCATCAAGGAAAGAAACAAATTCTTCCAAGACTGGAAATAGTTTGCAATCTCTGCTGTAATTTGCCTCTTCTCACCCACTGTTGCTTCCCAGGTGGTAGAAGTGAGTTCTGAAGGGAGACAGGAATATTGGCATAGACGTAAATATCAATCAGAGTTGATCTAACGTGTGAACAGTATTTTCACACCAAATAAAAGGGGAGTGTAACCCAGTAGTAGTTTTTTCCTTGGTAAATAACACAGTAAAATATTTTAATTTTTTACATTTCAAAAAATTTAAATAATTTTTTTTTTTTCATTTTTTTGCCTGACTACTGTCTCATGGATTTTCTGCAATCTTTAATTTGCCAGGTTGTCCATAAGGAGTCAAATAGAAATGTGGCCATTTAGAAGATACAAACGCAAAATTCTTTTGGAAAAGATGAGGGAAGTGGTTTGTAAAATGTAGACAGATGGGATTATTGCTTTCCAATGTTCAGTAAACCTCTGCTGTGATGAACACTGGTTACTCCTCAGTCATCTCTTGAATGGAAAGCAAAAACAGCACCAGAGCACCGTTGCATGGAGTTGTTTCATCTGCTACCAGGGATCAACTCACTCCTCTTTGTACAACACAGAGGGCTCTTAAAAAACATCCTTTCATCACCCTGAATTTATTCAGTTAAATAAAGACCAAACTGCTTTCCTTTTATTTTTGTCTTTCAAACCTGAAGGAGAATTGGAGCTAATGTGAGGAAGCATTTAGCTTCCAATCCTTATATAGGCACAGAGACTTAACTGTAATCCACACAGAGGAAGCCAGTAATGACAGATGCATCACACTACATTTGTGGCATGGTCAGAAGACCAGCCTGTTCACTGCTGTTCTTCTAGAAAGCTGTCAGATGGTGACCACTCCAGCCATAGATAGCATAGATCTGATTAGAAAAAATCCATCTACTGAGCAAAAAGTTCTTGTTTCCTTTAATAAAAATCAATTCCACTGCTCGATACCTTGTTTAACCCACAAGTGTTCCAGGCTGGGGGAACAACAACAATTACTAACACATTAAAAGATGAGCGTGTCTCAGATGCCAGACCACAAAGTCCCTACTTTCCTGTATTTTTCATTTGGTATTGCATTCTTTTTCCTCCAGTGAATCTTAAGTCAACCGGGGTTAAAAAAAAAAAAATATTGTAAAAAATACATTAAAAAAGGTCTCTACACAACTTAGATTGCAACAAAGATTTATGGTCTTATCATTACTTTTTATAATGCAATTTTCTGAAGTTCATTCCCCTTCTTTCAGGTCTCCATGCTCAAGAGTAAAAGGAAAATTTCCTGCTGGTAATTTTACTCTGTCAGAGTTTAATCCTTAGGCTGTGACGAGAAGTACTAAAGAATAGCCAACCACCTAATGTGTCTGAGAGACTCCTTGTTTTATTCATATGAATAAATTTATATGATAAAAAATGTGGCATTTCGTGCTTATTAGTGGACAGTTGGTGGCGTATAATAGTCTCATATTAACTGAATCTAAACAGTCTACAATCCTTTCTTTTTATTCAGCTTCTAGGTATATTTTACTAAATGATTACTTTCCAATTTATAGTTGTACTTAGAGAAAATAAAACAAGGGATTATCTCACAAACCACTACAGAGGGACTCCCTCGAGGGAGTCCACAGATCCTCCAAATTTAGTATCTTAAAACTTAATGTACATTCAACTCCTGTGTCTGGATCATTTATAACAACATTAAAAAGCACTGTCCCTAACACTGAGCCCTGGAGAACCCCACTGGTGAAATGTCACCAGCCTTGCGTTGTTGACCAGAAGTCTTTGAGCTGCACCAATCAGCCAAGTGTTCACCCAATGTACCATGGACTTGTCTAGCCATGTGTTGGACATTTTGTCCAGAAGGATACTAGAAAAGCAGTAACAAAAGCTTGACTAAAATAAAAAACAACACACTCCCTTGGTTGTGTGGGTGACTATATCACAAAAGGAAATTTAGTTGGCAAGGACTTTCCCCTCGTGGACCCACACAGACTGTGACCAATGATTGTCAATGGACTCTCAAGTGTTTTTCAGTGACTCCCAGAATAACCTCCATAATTTTACCAGGGTCCTCCTTCTCTACCCTCCTTGAAAACTGGGACAACATAAGTAAATCTCAAGAGAGTGAAGACCTAATGTGTTGTTTCCTAGACATGCAGGAGTGAGAGCCCCACCACTGTATCATCACAAAAGCCAGAAGGAATGATGCTTCCAGCCATGCCTTCCAGTTCATGCATATGGTTCAAACACTTTTTGCTTGAAAAAGCCGTGAGAAGTTTTCAGCACCTTCGGGGCAAGATTTGCATTGTCCAAACAGAAAGAAAATAAATGGCATGATTCAGTGTCTTCATAGTGCCCAGACAGGTAGAAGGAACCACAAACATCATCAAAGATAAATGTGAGAAGTTTACTCAACTGCTCTTTGTAGGGTCAGACTAGATGTTATACCCTCCACCACTCAGACAAATTGCATTTCACTGGCAAAAAAAAATTCATGCATTCTAAAAGCATTATGAATTTATAAGGAAATGCTCATCCAACTATTTCTGCCAGGTCTTACACCCATGGCTCCCACTCATCATGAGTTTCACCAAGACCTGAAAAAAGTGACTATTTAGAAGGTAAATGTATTTGAACAGGTGTAGGAGACAGAATTCACGTGAGTTAGTGATTTGGTGAATGTGTGGATATAGCGAAAGCAGCAGCAGAAATAATGATTAAATCAGAAATAGAACTTTCCTCTCCAAAAACAAAGAAAAAAAAAGTTATGATTCAATAGCTAATTTAAGAGCAAAATAAATTAGATCAATTCAGTTATTAGACCAGAAGAGTATTTACACTGAGGTTTCTAACTTGATATACAAGCTCTTTAGAAAAGGGCTTGTTTTCTATATAGTAAATATTCCCTTGAGTCAATAGGTGCTATGGTGGCCTTTGAAAGAAAACCATTACCCTGACTAATTTATGTACTGGGCCCAAGTATGGGTCCTCTCTGTTTAGAAACACTGAGGGTATACAGCCCTAGAAAATAATCCTGCCCTTGTTAGGACATGAGGTAGTTTTTGAATTTGAGTTCTATTCCTTTACCAACTTGTAGAACTGTAGGTTGTAGCAGATGGAGCAAAACATCAGACCCACTGGGGACTTTGTTAGTGGCTACAGTCAACTGCCATCATTCCCTGCTTGCTTGGCCACTACTACAGCCTAAGCTGAGGAGGACTCAGAAAACACTGATTAAAAAGCTAAGTGTACGAAAGATAGAAAAACTTTCTTTTGATTTGAGGCACTGGAGCTATCACTCAGTGCACTGGGTCCACTGTAAATGAGAACAATTCTCCTTGGAGAGATAACAGAGGTTTATTACTATCGCTCAGTGATGTTTTTTCAGCGGGTATTTTCTGGTTGGTTTTGCACTGTACTATCTCCATTAGGTATGCTGTGACTGGCAGATAATCACAGTGGTTGAGCTGTTGAATACTCTGATTACACTGAGAATTCTGGGATGAGCCACACAAGCCATAGAAAATGGCACTGTACAAGCCTGGTATGGAGTGAATCAGGTGAATTAGGGCCTGTAGTGGTACAATGAGGTGTGTTCTTGCAACTATTATTTATTGCAAATCAATAGTGTGGTTGGAACATTACAGGACATAGATGAAGTGGTAACACTTGCTACAATGAGGCTAGAGTTGAAAAGATAGGTGATTAGATTGCAGACAAACAGTCAAATGGTTAAGCAGAAGATACATTTCCTGCAGATCGGTACCATTCTTTTTCCTGAGATACTGTCACATTAGTAATTAGTTTGATTAGCTAGATCGGTAGAACACACTTATTTGGTTGATAATTATAAGGGAACAGTACAGAACAGCAATTTAAGTAGGTCAGATCTGTATTAGAGGTCCATTTTTTGCATAGTTCCTTATCAATTATTAATATACAAAAAGCAAGTTATAGAAAGGAATAGTGAGACTGTATTCAGTTTAATCCTCCTGTTGGAAATACGAAACATTATTTTAAACCATAGGTGTAAGTAGTGAGTTAGCCTCTTTAGCTTTGTATCAACTGATAAACATCCTGTCTTCTTGTTTGCTAAAGTACTGGGGCTTTCACAATGGTCATTTTCTATGTACTTTCCAATGACTTTGTAATGGCATACAAAGGAAAGAGAATTGACTTTCGTTTATAAACTCTAGTGAGAAGAGGGTAAAGTGGTGATTTAGACAGTTCTGAGACCTTTTCTGTTAAGGATCATCTACAACAAACTGCAAGTGTAGCCTCTGTCTATTCTATTGTCTTCCCTGGAAAGAACACCCAAAGATCCCAGAGCAAAGCCTTGTTGCAAAGCTGCCAAGAGTATAACGTATGTTGAGTTATGAGTCACAGAATCCCAGCATGATAGGGCATAGAAGGCACCTCTGGAGATCATCTTGTCCAAGCCCTCTGCTCCAGCAGGGCCACCCAGAGCAGGGGGCCCTGGATCACATTGTCCAGGTGGGTCTGGAATATCTCCAGAGAATGAGATTCTTCAGCCTCTCTGGGCAGCCTGAGCCAGGCTCTGCCACCCTCACAACAAGGAAGTTTTTCCTCCAGGGAAATGGAGGAAAACCCATTTCCTGGGAGGCTGGAGCCTTCTGGGTTCCAGTTTGTACCTGTTGCCCCTTACCCTGTCTCTGAGCACCACTGAAAACTCTCTGGCCCCATGCTCTTGACCTCCACCCTTTAGCTATTGATTAGCATTGATCAGATCCCCTCCTAGTCTTCTCTGAAGAAGACATGCATTATGTACTAGAGTTCTCTGTGAAGAAGGATCAGACTTTTAGAGCTTGGCTATTTTGAAGTATTTAGGTGTTTCACTAATGATTTGTCTTATAATGAGCAGTGTTTCAAAAGCATCCTCTGTTATGTGGTACCTTTACACTGATACATGATGAAAAAGGGAATTCTTGTAAAATCCATCATAGAGTTTTCATGAAGAGAAAATTCTTACCCGTTACTTCACTCTTACAATTCTGCAAGAGGATATTTGTTGTTATAACATTACTGCTATTTACTGTTACTTCAAGAGTGCCTTAGGGACCTCACCTCACATCTGGACCCCATTGTGGGGTAGAACTGGAAAAGTACTTAGTATTATTTTGCACTCCTCATCTATACTTGGTGTCTAGTACAGTGTTCACCATTTAATGTTGTCCACATACCACACCTGAAATGGATCTTTTCTAGTACATGTTAAAGCAATTTTGGGATGTATGGTTTGAAAGCACTTTGGAAATCCCCTATGAAGGCACTGTGTACAGTTGACATCATTAAAATCTGTTTATTTTGGAGATGCTTTTCCAATAATCTATCAAATAAAGGTGGAAAGAGGGATGAATTGCAACACTGGGTTTTGGCCTGGCATTCAGAATATAAAAATAAGTTCATTTTGTGATAGAATATATCTTTAAAGTCACATTGAAGTACACATCACTTCTTCCAAGGCAGAGAATTAAGTCTCTGCTTCTCTCAGTCTGATTCCTTCTGACATGTATGCAGTAAATATGGATCACATTGCAGAGCACAGAGCACTAGTTTTCCTTTAATTTTGGTTTTAAAAGGAAATCTGCTTCTCTGGAACAATTATTTGCCCTGGAATACATAGAAAGTAACAGGCTGAATTTCTTATTGAAAAATGCTTCTCTTTCTTTGCCATCACGTTTCTGATCTGTAAAATCCATTCCTGCAGAGCACAGAACAGAAGAACCTGCAAAAGACTCCAGAAGAGACTCTGCTCCAAGGGTTTTTTGTGTGCAGACTGTGATAGCACCTGTCAGGGGCAGATAAACCTAAGTGGGAGCTATGGGACAGAAATGAGTTCACAAATACTTAGGCTTAACAAAGCAAAACGAGTTTCTGCATTATATGGGATGGAACATTTAAGGGTCCTCAGGAAGAGAATGGGTTTGGTCAAAACTTTATTGCCTGAATTGTTTAACTGGTTTGGATTAACACTTGATAACACACTGGAGACAGTCCTCAAATTTTTGGAAGGCCAAATTCTCAACTCGTCTAGATTCCCACTGAGGTGAGAGGAAGGTTCCCTGTTATCACTTATTTATTTAAACTATCTCAGAATAAATGTATTCAATATAAAAATCTGGTTCAGTGTAAACACTTTAGCAGTATTATCCGGAAATGAGAGGAAAGCTAATTATTTTTTATGTGAAATTTTGAAGCAGAGCACTCTATCTCATTTCTTTTAAGTTATATTAATACCTAAATCCTACTCAAAATAAGAAAATAAATCTAAGTAATAATGTGATATAGTAAAATCGATATTGATTATTAGGAATAAAAGTGCTTTATGAGAAACAGTAACAACCTTTTAGGATCCCTTAGGAAAAAAACCATTGCAATAAAACTAGAATAAATGACTACCATCTAATCACCTTTTAAATAACTGTAATTCTCTAGTGGAATTTATGTTGACAGAAGAGCTTTTGCTGTTAAGCATAGAACAGAGGGTGACTGCTGCCGCTGCATGAAGTTACAGCGCATGCAAGAGTGAGGTGTTGACAACCTCCCCGTCCCATTAACTGCTCCCTGATTCCTTAGTTTTCTCTCTGAAGCTTTTTTTTCAGTCTCACGCTTTCTCTTGAGCTTTCCACCTTTCTGTCTAACCCAAGAAATGGCCTTTATGTCACTTGTGCTAATAAATTAGGAGCATCTGGCAATAATTTGCCCTTTGTGACATGTAGCTTGCCTCCTTGCCCTCCTTCTGGGGAGGGAAGACCAGAATGTTGTATTTGGAATGGTGCATTACTTTTCTTTAATATATCTGTTAGAAAAGATAAATTGAGATTTGTGATGGCCATTTGTTCCTAGGGAGAGCTCGATAGCAGCTTTACACTGACTTCTAAGACACTTCCATCTGCACACATTTAACTTTCCCATCACTGAAAAGTGTTCGTGGTCTGAGCTGTCAGACTTCAGATATGCCAGGCTCAGACAATTGAATGCTTTTAGGGGAAGACGTGCCCTTGAACTCAATTCAATATTTTATAGCAAGCAATTTTAGTGAGCAGAGGACAAATCTGGTGTGCTTTCAGCAGCCTGTGTTGCTAGGGAGATGTGTTACAGTACAGGGTAAGGAAGCTGCTGTGACTATTTAGAACCTTTTTGGTAGACATGAGCCCTTTTACTCCAGAGATCCATGATTAGTTGATAATTAAAAGTTACTCTAAAATAATTTCATCAAAATGAGGTATGTATTATTTTGTTCCTCCACGACTCTCAGCAGCTACTGTGTAATGTTATGTCAGAGATTCAGGCTCTGCCTGAACAAGTTCATCCAGAGTGAGAGCTGGCATTAAGGCACTTGATGACACTTTGCCCAGCCTCCCTCTAACCACTGGAGCCTGAAGAAAGAGCTGTGTAGGGTGTCAATGTGACGTATGAAATACTGATATTACAGGGCATTTTTGCCTTACATACTGACAGCACTGCTGAAGTGCTGAAATTCCAAAAGAGCAATCTGTATTACCTGAAGAAAAAATAATAAAAAAAATTAAATCTTCTTTATTTTTATTGACATGCTGTAGGATAAATTGAATATTCAGTAGGAACTGCTGTTTACCCTCAGTTACAGTCTCTGCTGACGGGAAGTTTTAACTTCATGGTTTGGATAATATTCCTTTAGACTTTTTATTTATATTAAAATCGATGTCTTACTTTTCTAATATATATAATACTTTATATGTAAATCATTTATTATCTTATTTTCTCCTCAAATATTTCAACAAAGTAATGAAGTGATATGATTGAACAATTTCAATTTTACAACAAATATTCTTGAAATGTTGTCTCTTAGCCCTGACACTGAACTAAAAAACAATGGGACTGTTGGAATTTCCTATGAAATGGAACTGATGTCTTCCAACCTGCTGTATAAATAAGCAACAGATGTACATACGAATAGTCTGTTGGCAAGAAATGAAAGAAATGAGTCAATTAATATAAAGCTGATTCAGTAAAGAACTTAAAAAATCAAAAAGAATGTTGAACGGCACTGCCAGTGTTGGATCCATGCCCAGCAGATACTTTGAGTATATTATGTTAGATTCTATTTAGATGATATGATCCTGCCTGGCAGGGGGGTTGAACTCAAAGCTCTCCAAGGTCCCTTTCAACCCCTAATACTCTGTGATTCTGTGATTAGTAAAATCTCAAGTCAGTTCAGATGGGTTTTTATGCAGTAAATCCATATGATTTCCAGCTTATACCCTTTGGATATTATTGCTTTTATGAAGCAATGGTTTCAGTGACAGGTAATAATCCTCACTGGATCTGAGAGAGGCACACCAAATAGGTGTGCATGAATTTCTTAGGCAGAGCAGTTTAACCTCTGTGGCTTGTTAAATATATCCTTTAACTCCACTAGAAAATGTGGCCAGCAGGCACATTCGGGCACCTGATATAACACATCTCCTTGTGGACTTTTTCTACCTTCTCTGAGTGTATGCTCAGTATATGTATTCCCTGAGATTACATGAATATCATGTTTCACAATGCCCTAAAAAAATCTGTTTCTGGGGAATCCATTTGCTCTTGGAAGCTCCCAGGTCTATTTTTAAGCAAATGCTGAACCTTATCTTGCTTGCTTTTCTTCTTCTTGTGGCAAAGATAGCTAGAAAGAAAATCAATACCTTGAAGTTGCAATGACCTTCACACACACAAAAAAAGTGACTTGTAACAGAATTTAAATTGTTGATGACTTTCATAATTGTCTTTTTGATTTTATATCCTTCTTCAATTACTTTACTATAAAACATTAATTCTTCCTTCATTTTCAGATGGTTCGTTATGCATAATATTGCACAGGAGAAAGACTTCAGTGGCTCTCCAATAGTACATAATTTCTGTGTCATTTTGATACTCCACTTGGGTTCACTGAATTTGTAATTGGGAATCTCCTGTACGTTTTCAGTGTTAGTCTCAGTTAAGACAGAATATCACATTCTGAAAGACCTATTATTTTCATTTGATTTCTCTGTAACTGTGAAGTATTTGACCCAGCTCAACAGTCTTATCAGTAGGATTACCTCCACACCACTCTTTTTTTTTCTATCTGTAGCTCTGATAATGGAAGGATTATTTCCATATGGAATTTACTCCATATGACACAATTGGAAATAAGAAAGAATACATTCATAGTCCCGTTCCTGTTGCAGCTCAAGCTCCCTACTAATTAAACAAAAGCTGAACTTCTTTTTGATGGCATTGGCAGAAAGGTCACAGTCCTGTTTGCCTCTAAATCTACAACAACTTTTCCTCTTCAGCTGTATTCTTGAGAGGTCAGCGTGTTAAATATACTGATCAATTTGTAGGATTTCTTGAGCACCCCTAAATGTGCACGAGCTCAGTGAAAATTGCACCTCTGCCTTCCACAGAACATACTGGTTTGCTCATAACTGCAGCTGGAGAGAAGCACTAGTGTCTCCAAAAGGAGAATTTCCACCTCCAAGTCCTAGAGTGGAAAAAAAGTGACTACAGATTGTTCCTCAAATGCCCACAAAGGAGCAAGCCTGTGGCTGGCATATCCCTGTCCCCTAAGGATGACAGTGAGGTAGAGGAATTTCACTGCATCAAGCAGAGGACAAGTATCCCTGAAGCAAATGAGAATGGCTCTGCCAAAATTAAACCTGTTCTGTGAAAAGGGATAATTCACCCTGTTGCAGTTTATGCTCTGAGGCAGAAGATGGATCTGTGTGTGTTTCTTGTATCTGCTGCAGTAACACAGTCCATTCAAATATCCAGGCCTCTTCTAGATAAACTTCACAGAAATATAATAATACAGAGAAGACAAAACAGTGATGATTAGAAAATTATATTAATATTACAAAGTACCTGATTGTGCTCCACATCAATTCAATCTGGTTTCCTAAAGCAGTTTGTGAAGTGTGTATCAGTTTATTAAAATGATGTTTACAACAACATTTTATGTTTTCAACGTGACAAATCCATCCCCGATTACTTGGAAAATTTATAACGTGCTTGGCTTTTTAGAGAACAAACCCCACTGGCCAGTCAATGCTATGACTTCCTTACTATGAGCACATCTGCAATGGGGTGTCTGCAGTGTTTATTCACTGGGGGACAGTGCAGTGCTGCCCACCTTTCAGAACTGAGGCTTAATTTTACAGCCTGGCTATTCAAATTAAATTGCATTGATTCCTTCTTTGACTTCTGCATTAAAAATTCCCTTGAGTGGGGAATTTTTCCCTTAGCATAGTGACCCGGTAAGGTTTAAATTTAAAATGAGTGGCCAAGGGTTCAGCTTTAGTCCCCTCAGCATTAAAACTTGCTTCCATTTCTCCAGACTGAATTTCCCTCTTTTAGTTTAAAACCACCACCCCTTGTCCTCTTACAACAGGCCCTGCTAAAAAGTCTGTCCCTGTCACCCATATCTGTCCCTTCTCTGAAAGCAGACAGCAATAAATAGTTAGGAAAATTCAAAAGAACAAGGCAAAAAGTAGAGTTATTCTGCCTTCCAGCTTACAGTAGCCTGTGGTTTACTGAACTAGATCTTTCTATCTAGCATGTGTGTTGTTGGCTAGTGGCTTCCATACTACATGCATACTGATTTTTTTGTGTTGTCCCTCCTTGGTGGGACCAAGATGAGGCCTTATTGGTCCACTTCCAAACATTGTAGTGATGAGTTTCTAAGATTACAAACTTTCCAGTTCTCCAGGTGATAAAGCAGGTTTCTTTGGTGGCATTCATCACGTACCTAAAGGAATCTGATTTTTGTCTTCTTTTTTTTTTTTTTTGCCATTTTTATTACTCCCAGTCCATTGGTGAAAACTTCCTGAATTATGGATTCCTCTAAATGGCTCAAAATATCAGATACATAACATCTAGAAAAAAACCCCATACTTCAACAAATGCCTGTCTTTAATATTATCTAGTTGCAGTCTCCTGGGGAAGTAAGAGAAATTAACTCAAATGAGTACCAGGTTTTGCAGTTGGCACAAACCAATCTATGCCTACTTTGCTTCAGGGGGCATTATTTTTTTTCATGTGAGACCAGTGTAGCTTTATTGCTGTATTTTTTCTGCTTGGAACATGCCAAGAGAGCCTCTTTACTGCTATTACTCATTAAAAGTTTCTGCACCTTTTTTTTGTAAATTTTTAGTCCCTTGATGACCTTCAAGATCCTTTTTCATTAGTTTGCTCCAATATGTAATGTATCATGATCAAAGTAACCTACCACCTAGGACTGCAGCTTTTATTCAGGAAATGACTGGCCAATCTGTGCTAAATAACCTAAATTATTGCCTGAAGGTTTTTAACCTGACCTGCTGTTTTGCAAGTCGCAGTGCAAACTGGTGTCTTTTCACATGGCTATTTTCAGTTAAGTACAAATTTCTCACCTCCGTTTCTTTTTCTTGTTTGTATTGGTAATGATCCCAAAATTACCAGTATTTGTCTGTGCAGCTCTCTTCATTAACTCCAAAGTATACGTTTTCCTGGAATTTTCTCTAGTTTGGGGTTGTTTGGATTTTTAGTCTTTAACCCAGCAGCTCTCCCTCTCCCCAAGACCTTCTGGGAGTGTCTAGATGTTGACTCCCAGATAAAACTGTCACTAGATCTTTTAAATCTCAGTGACATGAAGTATGTTTTATATTCCAAAGAAACCACTCATGACCCAAACCAAATCCTAGTAACAGTCTTCAGTCATATCCTAAAGGAGTGTTTAATATTCAGAACACGTACACTGGTTGTATAAGGGCATAGGATAATGTGCTCTCTTTTAGAGAGTTGGGGTTTTTTTCCTTGGTTGGTTATTGACATTTTTTTTCCCTATGTCTTTATTCAGTGCTTTTGGGTCTCTGTACCAGCAAAGCATTCTGAGTTCTTTCAGCACCATCTTGTCGCTGGCTACATATTGGGTGTGTCTTTGGGTTCTAAATCTCTTACAGGGTTAATTTTTGTGAAGTTAATGCTCCTTAAATTCCTCCTTAGTATCCAGTAGATAAGACGTATGGGCATGGTTCAAAGCTGCATCAGGGGAAGTTTAGACTGGATATCAGGAGGCATTTTTTTTCTGTTTTATATTCAAACACTGAAACAGGCTTCCTAGAGAGGTGGCCAATGCCTCAAGCTTGTCAGTGTTTAAGAGACATTTCAGACAACAAAAAAAATGTTTCAGGTACTAAGTGAACTTGCTTGTGTCAGAAATCATACGAGCTGCTAATGGTCATCCACAAAGCCATTTCTTGCCAATACGGGTTTGACACTATATTCCAGATGGATTCAGCTCTAAAAATTTTAACAGCTCTGCTCTCCTCTTCCGTATAATTCTTATTACAATTCCTTTGCTTCAGACACAATGCAGTGCTTAGTCTCAAATGCCTGAGAGATACCAGCTTTAACTGGTTTTGCACAGTAATACTTGGCTTCCTACAGCCATTCCCCAAACTTCAGTGTCTGGGGCTACATGACTTAAAGATACTATTCCAAATATTATACAAACTATGTTGTGCTGTGAAAAAGGGGTAGCCACGAGGTGTTCCTGAAAACACAAATAAAGGTTGAAGGAACTGTTATGTTGCAGTGTCCTTCTGATCCTTCAAGCTCTCAAAGCTCTCAAAATTAAACTAGAATTCATAAAAAAAATACTAGAAGCTGTTTCCTATTGCTCAAATATTTAATGTTATTCTTTTCCTTTCACCTCTTGGGTTCTTCTCCTTCTTCTATGGTTGCTAAATGCCTTTCTGACCACTAACTTTGACGCTTCACTGAAATGTGTGCTCCTAATCCAGTGCTACAATGATTAATTGGCTCGTCAAATAAATCACTATGTGCAATCAGCTACCATTATTAATCTATTAATCACTTCAGCAAATAAGATGTTAATGCTTTTCTATCACCTTTAGACAATTCTAGAATTGTAACAGGGAGTGGACTTGAGCTTGGCCTTGCACAGGTATACCAACAGCAATATAAAACAGACTATTGATAATTTGGTATTTTTGTAGAGAAATGGATTCTAATCAATCCACCATCAAATCAGAGGGAGGCACAGGAACTGCTTAATTAGCTTTTGAGCCCAAATATTTCCTCTCAGTTACACCAGTATAGATGTGAGGTAGAGTGTCTGGGATGACAAAATAGCTATTTCAGATTCAGATGGGCTTAATTGGCAGCAGGTTTTGGCACTTTGTCTTCTTTTGTGCATCTACCTAATCACATTTTTACTAGGGAGGTATCTGCTGCATTCTTGGAGTGTTTGCTGGAGGAACAAGAGTCATATTGCTGTGATTCATGTTTGTAACCCTTTCTAAGAATGTTACATATTTCTGCATTTATATTTAGGATGACTTTTTACAATTCTCAAGAGAGTCCATGAAGTTTCAGAAGACAGATTTTTAGAAAGATATTTCTGAAAGGCTGAGTCTTTTCCTCTGAACAGCATTAACTTTGATATTGCCAAAGAAAAAGCAGTTCTATTGATTTTCAGGAACTTTTTCACCCTCTAGGAAAAAAAAAAAAAGGTATATAAAGAGCTCCTGAAGGAGCCAGGTTCTTTTATTAATGGCAAACACTGAGCTATGGAGTTGGTGCAGAAATCTGTATTGCTTGTTTCTTTTCCATAAAGCATATCTGAAGAGATGGATAGATGTGCACAGTAGATTGGAGGACACTGATCTGGATGCAAGAAATAATAAAATTGAACCAAAAAAACTAATTTTATGACTATTAGGACAACTGATACTCTTTAAATATTTTGTCTAGATAGGACATGTGCCTTATTTGATACCCAGAATGAGTGCAGAATGGTACAGCTTCAGCACTGTGCAAGCAACCACACTTCCAACACATAAATCCTTATTTATCAGCCAGGACAAAATGCTCCTCATATAGATTCTCTGCAAATCATATGAGATACGTAAGAGCTAAATGGTCACTGGGATGGCTACTGGTGTGAGTATCTATTGCATTCCAAGGCTTTCAGCTGCATGCTCTGATCTTAGGCTGCAGGGCAGGAAAGAATATCCTGACTCCTCTAGACCTTTCTGTTCTCTCTTAGAGTGCTATTAATTTCCAAGGATTTCTTGAATCAAGGGCAGATATTATACCTGCTCTGCACTGCATTCATTCATTGCTAACAGCTAAGAGAGAACACACACAGTAAATTAGCTCAAAAGTCACTGCCAAAGAATTTATTGTCCTGATTTTTCCAGTTGCTAACAAGGTAACCTTGTCTTATTTTCATCTAAGAAGGTTGACACCTTAAATGTCAGTTGGGCTACTGTGCAACAGGACTTGTAAAGCCATGACACAATAGCATTTTTTTTAAAATGAGCATGCTAGACATTGCATCGTAGTAACAAGAAATCTAAAAGAAGACAAAAGTGAAACAAAAATGGTCCACTGTGATTACCTGGGGCTGATAAAATATTTTTTCAAAGTCTTTAAAGATATATCCTGAATAGAGAATCCTTAGAAAAGGACTTTGGGGAAAAACAGTAACTTTTAAAAACTGATCCATTCCCTTTTGTTTTTCCACTAACATTGAATTTTAGAAAGATTTTTCAAAGGTATATTGATTAAAAGAAGTCATTAAAAGCAGTGATTACCCATGGCTTAGATGAAGCAACTTTTCACTTATTATTGTTAACCCAGCATGTTCAAAATGATAAGTCAGGCTACAGAAATCATTACTACTGCAAATGGGGCAAGAGATGACCTCATTACATGACCCCATATTGCTACCTGACCTCCTAAGGCAAAATCAATGAGAGTTTAAAATTCCTGGATAGTAACCTGTCCACCTGCTCTTAAAAACCTCAACTGGTAAAGAACCATAAGTTCTCTAGACAAACTGCCCTGCTACTTAACTATCCTTACAACAGAAGGTGTTCTTAATGTGTAACCTCAATGTCCCCTGCTGCAATTTAATCCCATAAAACTGGTTTAAAAATCATGAGATTTTAAAAGTAATATCTCTTGAGATCTTTATATTATTTGCCTTCTAGTGTTTGATCCTATCAGATTAACCTTTCCAAATGTCTCTTAGCAGCCATGAGAACTTAAAGCTTATTTTCCAAAAAGAAAAAGGGAAGTTGAATTTCTTGTAAAATAATAAAAGAAAAACTACCCAGAATCACAGGGTTTATAATTAAAATGCAAGAGGAAGAAACTCTCTGTGAGAAGTATATGCTGGCCAGAGTCTGTTAGTTGACATCAGAATTAGTTTATGCATTGATGTAAATTAATTCAAATGTTCAGGACTTCCTTAGTCTGGGAAAAAAATATGGAGAAGCATTGTTAAAGTCAGTGAAGTGTAAACTGATGTGAAGTAAGAACAGGTCTCATCCTTAAGAATACAAAATTGTTTTTCTTATGAAATAAGAACTTTTTAAGACATTTTCTAGGAAGTGAATTGTTTCCACAAAAAAAAAATAAGCACACTGCAGTTTTAAGTATTACAAACCAGATCATCTGGAAAAAGCACCTTTGGGGCTAGATAAATTTTTGAAAGCATTTTAAATGCTAATTAATATGTGTTCCTGAAACCTATTTATTAGACAGTGTTAGTGGGAAGAGGTAATCTAACTCTGCTACAACATCCCTGAGACATCATACATATCTGACGTTTTTTCTCAGTGCAGTTAATTACAACTCCAGCTATTTTAAGTAAGGGAGAAAAAAAAAATCAAAAATCAAGTTTCAATAGCACTTGAAACACTCAATTGTTAACCTGATTAAAGGATTGTGTCTTCCAGTCATGCATTCATTGTATTGTTAGGGAGGTACATTATCCACAAAGCTTATTTCTATGCTTTGAACAATCCCTCAACTCATCAGTGTTGTGAGCAATATTTTCTTTATCTGATGCAGGACTGAAAATGAAGTGCTTTAAAATTCTTAGCTGCATTTAGACCTTAGGCCAAAAATAATTTCTTGTGCATTTGCTCCTGTCTGGTAGGCTGCAACCACTTCTTCTGGATGCTAGGACACTGCTGCTACCATCCATGCCTGAGTTACTTGGGAACTGGATTAATAGATATTACATAAAGAATAAATCAGATAAGAAGCGAAGCTGGTGCAGAAGGTGCTGAGCTGAAACATGGGTGCTGTTTTCCAAGTGCAATACAAGTTACTGGTGTTGACCTATGAAGTCACTCCTGTGACTTCAAATCTGAAGACCAGCAGGACTTTGCAATCCCAGCTGCAATCCACTAACATGCTCAGGCACTCTTGTTTTAAAGGATCTTCCATCCACAGGGACACAAGGGACACATCAGCTACCACACCATTCATCTTCAGGACAAACTGCAACCCTTTGCCTGTGCAACTAAGGCCAAATACTTGACCAACTACAGCAGTTATTTTTTCCTTTTAAAGCAGCTACAACAAAACAATGATAAGGAAACATACACAGACACTCCTTAGAGAAGCTTATAAATCACTTGACTGAGCCTTGATGCTCTTCTGCCCCAGTGCCCTTTCCTGGAGATATATCCTCCTACACAGATATACCTGACACAGCAAAGGAGGACTGGACTACAGACTAGGTATGTAAGATTTTATATCCATGACAGATTAGTATCATAGAATGGTTAGGGCTGGAAGGGACCTCCAAAGGGCATCTAGTGCAGCCCCCCTGCAGGGAGCAGGGACACCC
>JANHGL010023559.1:25752-37650 GCA_024611195.1 Ceyx melanurus | reverse complement strand
AATGATTACATACAGACATACATATATGAATGCATGCACACATATGCACGCAGAAGTACCCTTTTTGCATGCTGTTTATGATGTTACAGATTTTGATCTATTTTTTTTTCCTGCAGGAAAACAGAAGTAGCAAGCGGAGACAGTCACTAATTTTACATGTGTTGATGGGATAGATGTCTTCTTTGGAGAGAACGAGACTGTGATTTTCCACTTACTGACCAATGCCATTACCACTATGTATGGACTTTGCTAAGGCGTTCCTTTGCTGTTGGTGGTCATTAATTAATTGAGAAATAAATTGAGAGATCGTAGCTTGTACCCCAATAGAGATTAAGTCAGCCATTAAAAATGGAACCAGAAAGTTGGTTAAAAATTCAGAGAAGGAAAACATTACAGATTATTTGAAACAATTTTCTGTGTCTCTTGCAAGGGAAATACCGATGTGATGTGTAAATTACTGGCCTATTTCCATGCTTCCTCCTACATTTTGTCCCACTCTGTAAAAACTTATCATACACTGCAGTAATTTTCCTTTATTTTTTTAGTACTGGAGAGTCATGGTTCCATAACAGCCACAGTGCCTTGAATTAAATTGGCTTCACTATGGCCAGACTTTTCTGTTTCATCTTTTTCAAAGATTCTATCAGTTTTCCTCTGTATGGTAGCCACAATTGAGAAATCAAATATGCTAACTCCTGAAAACAGTTGTCAACAGATTGTCAGTTCTGACATTGCCTGCAGGATTCAACAGAGGCAAATTTATTTCTCCTACCTGGCTGGGTTACCCCAAACTCTTGGAGACCCTAGCTGGAAGATCAAATAGTGGGTCCTGAGATTCATTGAGTTGGAGAGAAGGAATGCCTTCATTGCCATTAAGTATAGACCTTTAAGGAGGAAGACATGATCAAAAGATGGACTCAAACAGGCAGAATGATAGGAGTAGAATGATGGATAACAGAAGCTGAGACTGGGTAGAAATCTTGGAAGTGGGGTGTAATCTAAATCTGATCCAAAAGATGCTTATTCAAAGAGAAATGACTAAGTAAAAGTCACAGGAAAAGGAAGTTATTTTAGCCACTGCATTTTTAATGGAGTGGAAAATAACAAGACTGAGATCATCTGCAGAAGAGAAAAACACATTATGAGAAGAGAGAAGCAGCAGAAAATATGGACAAATGCTTTGTTACAGAGACAGGAGGAAGAGAAACAGATGTTGGAAGAAAGAATTTATTTTGGTGTAGAACAGCCCAGGCTGGAGTCTACCAGCCCAGTAACATGGCAGCACAGGTTGTGGCAGGTCCTCCAGGAAAGGCTGCTCTCAGCTATTTATGGCCCAGGACAAAACTGGCAGATGTTGAGGAATAAGGAAACTACATCAAGACTGTGAAAATGTGGGAGATCTAAGATGCAAAGACTCTTCCTGCTCCCACAGGTATACCTGCTGCCTTCTGTCCATTGAAATCTAGGGACTTCCTTAGCCCAAATGCCATGCTCCCCTAAACATCACATCCCTCAAGTACAGCATGGAGATGCTGGAGGTTTCCAAGAAGAATTCCTTAAAATCCTCTAAAAAGACAGCTAACTAGACAATGCTGGAAAAAAAAGAAAAGGAAAAAAAAAAAAAAAGACATGTAAAGTACAGCAATTTACATTGCTATTCTTTACATACCTAGAAAAAAAACCCAAAACACTCTCTGTTTTCATGGGACTTTTCTGTATCAAGATATCACAGACTACCTGCATAATAAAAGCTGTGAGCAGTAGGCTGGATGAATGCAATGGTTACAATGGGGACTGTTTCTCAAAAAGCCAAACTATTTATTTTTAGATTATCCTTTTAGCTCAATGGAAATAGTATTTTTCCAAATTCACCATTATGAATTCCAGCTTCACATATAGGACCCTAAAATGTACCATTATTGATAAATTACTGAAAATCTCGAATTCAGCAGCACTCTCACAATTTAAAGCTTACTCCAATATCTACACATGAAAATGAGTGTGAATATGAATCTTTGTGGGTGAGAAAATATATTATAATGAATATGAATGGTGAGTATAGTGTCATTGTCAGTGCCATAACTGTAAGTCTACCAAATGACTGTTATGTCTAAGGCTAGAAAGACATCTCATCTACTTGATGGAAACTGTACAGGGGTCTATTTTTAAGGTCAAATTTTCCACTGAGACTTTTTGGCCATTTTGTGAACTCTTACAACAGTGAAGAGTGTTGAAATAAATGCCTCCAGCTTTACACATTGCAGAACCTAGGACACAGCTCTAGGGCTAATGTTTAACAGTAACGTTTCAACGTCCTGCTTTAGTTCCCCAGTGCCAAATTAATAAATGTATTTTCTTTGGAGAATTTGAAAAAATAAAAATAAAAAATCTCCTTCAGTTTCATTCTCTTTTTTTCTGGAAACATTCAGACCCTCTGTAGCTGAAATTCTAGTATTTTTCTAGCCAGGGAGATTGACATGAACAGAATGGGTATCTGAAGTTCATTAAAACAAGTCATGTGAATAAGAACCTACAAAGAAAGTTATTAAAAATGCCTGAGAAACCAACAGGACTTCATGATCTGGCTGGCTTGTACAGCTTTCACATTAAATTGTAGAAGACTGAGCCTTCTGAACAAAGCCCAGTTTCAGGGAGAAAAGTGATGCTTAAAGACAGGATATTATCTCATTATTCTTATTCCAGTTTGTACACATGCCATCCCACTTGTTTCAAACCAATAGAGGCTGTTACAGAGTGATCATAAACCAAAAGGCCAGACTGGTATTTTGTTTTGAATAAAATGAACCAGTATAATTTTTCCTGAGAAAACAAAGGTTATAGATATGGGGAGGGTAAACTGTATTTTTTCATGTCAGCTGTTACAGAACCAACATAACTGGCAATTTCTAATCATCTAAACTTAGCTGCTGGAGTACTGTATGTCACACACCCACTTAGATGTCATGTTTTCTTTTCTTTTTTTTTCTTAAAGAAGAAAAGGATAGTATTTAAATTAGGTTAAAATCTCATAATGAAATCTAAATTTTGCTTATTATTACACAGCTCCTGAATATTAAAATACTAGAAATTCCAGGCCAGAAAATTACATTCTGTATCTCTTTACATATGTAAACACACATGTTTGTCTCTATATGTCCACATATGTATTAAGAAAATTCAATTTGTATTCAAGAATTTCACTCATTGCTGAGTTTTAAAGTATTAAAAAAATGAACTGTCAAAAGATGATCAAAAGGTTTAACACTTAATAGGTTAAAAGATTTAACAATTAATAAATTAAGTTTTAAATAGTTTGTTGGGTTTTCTTAAATTTGTCAAAAGCTATAATAAAAAATGATGACATATTTCTTATGGAAATACATGATTTTATTAACCACAATAAAAAAAAGTCTTGACCGTTCCTGTAACATCCATCAACAGATTAATTGCACAACAGAAAATGACAAGAGAATGATGGTCACACTTGGCAAGACACCTGAGCAGAAGCTCAGACCTCTTTTGATTTGATTTTTGAATCCTTGATTTGTCTTTTATTCTGAAACAGAAGAAGATGCCCACTGGGACAAATGGAGGCCCAAAAATTTCCCCTTGGAGGAAGCAGACTCTGGACCAAAACAGTGTAAGCAGCCAGTCAAATGACTGTGAAGACAAAAAATAAGGAGAATGTTTCTGAGCCACTGGCTGCTGAAAGAATGCATCAGAGGAAGGTTTAGCCTGTACTTAGCTTTTGCATATGCTGAGCAGCTGTAACTGACCACAGTCAGCAGAGGTGGGATGCTGGACAAGGCAGACCTTTGTTCTAGCCCAATATGCTGACATTTACATTCTTGTGCCAATGAAAGAGGAACTGTTGTAAACCAAAAAAAAAAAAAAAAAAAAAAAAAGCACAATAAAAATATTTTATTTACCTCCATGAATGACACCTGTAGTTCTTCTCATTAATTATGTCTAAATCTGCCAGAAACTACTCTGAAGTGAAGAAAATATTGGTGATGGCACCACTAACGGTTGACTTTTCCTTTGCATTAACAGTCAGTCAAGGGCAAGATAATTTTCTTTTTCTTTTCATGGTTAGACATTTCTACCTGTCTACTTGCCACTGCCACAATTACTGCCAGATCCTCATCTCTTCCTTTGACTACCCCCTGTGTCCCCCTTCACCTTTCAACTTGCCTCACTAAAGTTATCTACTGATGCTGCAAAATTTGGTCCTAAGAATAAAAGCTGAGATGAAAAAAACATAAGACATAGAAAGATACTATTCCCTCAACCAGAGCCTGGAGTAACTGAACACACTTACAATGAGTACCTATATACAATATATGTGCCTTCCCTTTTCCATATCCATTCTCTGAAGTAATTATTGGAATAGATTGTAGATAGATCGTATTAGGCCCAGACCTGAAATTTATCAGGTGTCTATCTCCCAGCTGACTCTCTCTCCAACTGAGAGTCACTCAGTTTAGAGTTCAAAGAAACTCTGATTGTCATCAAGAAATTTAAACAATGAAGTTTTAATTCCATCTCCAATATGTCACCTACAAATCAAAATATTTTGTGTTACTACTAATTTTCCACTCTTCCCCCAGTCTGCTAAAGCCAACATCATTAACTTGTTTCTGTAATTAGCTGACTGTATCTGTTGCCAAATCAGTTTCCTATGAACTATGTACTCTTACATGGTTTGCTTATTAGAAGGACTTATTGCAGAAAAATATAAACAGTGGAGAGATTACCAGTTACTCCAGAGTTGTCAGGATATTTCTACTAGGATGATTACTGTAGTGTCACAAGCAAGTGCTAATCCAGGCTTGTGACCAGTGATTTTATACCTAGCAGATAAAGGATAGATTTATTTAAGTAACTAAGAGTTATACGGGGGAGTTTCTTTGAAAAACCCATGGAACTTAGATGCAGCTACCTACATGCTGATAGATGAGAAGCTGGACATGAACAGTCAGTGTGTGCTTGCAGCCAAGAAGGCCAATTGCATCCTGGGCTGCATCAGGAGAAGTGTGGACAGCAGATGGAGAGAGGTCATTCTGACTCTCTGCTCTGGTCAGACCTCACCTGAAATACTGCATCCATTTCTGGAGCCCTCAGCACATGAAGGACATGGACCTGATGGAGCGGGTCCAGAGGAGGGCCATGAAGATGATCAGGGGGCTGGAACATCTCTCCTATGAGGACAGGCTGAAGGAGCTGGTATTGTTCAGCTTGGAGAAGAGAAGGCTCCAGGGAGATCTTATAGCCACCTTCTAGCACCTGAAGGGAGTTTATAAAAAGACTGGATAGGGGCTGTTTACAAAGGCCTGTTAGTGAAATGATAAGACCAATGGCTTTAAATTAGAAAGGAGTGGATTTAGATTAGACATAAGGAAGAAGTTATTTCCCAGGAGAGTGGTGGAGCACTGGAAGAGGTTGCCCAGGGAGGTGGTTGAGGCTCCATCCTTGGAGACATTCAAGATGTGTCTTGACAAGTATCTGAGCAACCTGCTGTAGTTGCAGATGTCCCTCCTTTCAGCAGGGGGGTTTGACTAGATGGCTTCTAGCAGGTCCCTTTCAACCCAGACATTTCTATGATTCTTACTTTCTCTGTTTTTGAAATAAATATATATTTCCTGTTAAAAGATAGCTTGCTTTTCTCTTGATTCTAGTATCATCCACTGTGTTCCAAGTTCTCAGTGTCTAAACAAAACAGCCTGTTTCCTTTCCTACTCCTTTGGGATTTTTTTATAGAGATTCCTGTCCTGCACTATCAACAGCTCTAGAAGATACTAATCTGCCTTTTATAATAAGACAAAGTAAAGTTGGAAATCTCTCCTGGGTTTGGAAAACATGATCTGAGTAGCTTAAAAAGCCAACAGTTTTAGAAAAAGTCAGTCAAGGAAGACCATTACTAAGTTATTAATTACTACAGTATAAAGCAAAATATTAAAACTCCATGTTTCTAGAAAAGAAGCATGCAGAAGGTGGTGACGGAAGTACCTCAGCCCATGGAAGCTTTCTGAAGAAGTAACATTTAGGACAAGTGTCAACAAATTTCAGAAAGGCCACTAAAGACTAAGTCTAAATCCAGTAGGGTAACTTTAGAAAGCACTATGCAAGGATTTAGCTACATGGCTTCTGGTAAAGTCAAAGAATAACATACAGGTAAAAAGCTTGTCAAGTATCTTAAAGGTAGCTAGCATCTCTGATGTTTGTTTTTATCCTCATGTACCCTCATTAAAATTTCTACATTGGGTATTTTTGTTTTATAGTTCAAGTAACAACTAGACTCCAATTGAGTTGCCAGCATATAAATTATACTTTGTTTTTCTTCTGGACCTATCTAATGATGCAGTGCAACTAATGGAAGAGTGATTTCATCTCTGCTCCAAGTCCACTGATTTGAGAAACTGTAGAACTAGTCGCCATCTTAACTGACTACTGGTTTATAGCATGGGCATGGCTGGTTCATAGAATCATAGAATGGCCTAGGTTGGAAGGGACCTTATTGATCATCTAGTCCAACCTCCCGTCCATGGGCAGGGATGCCTCTCAACTAAATCACGCTACTCAAGGCACTGTCCAGCTTGGCCTTGAACACCTCCAGGGAGGGGGCAGCCACAACATCTCTGGGCAGTCTGTTCCAATGTCTAGCCACCCTCGTACTGAAGAATTTCTTCCTAAATTCTAATCTAAATCTATTCTCCTTCAACTTAAACCCATTTCCACTTGTCCTATTAGTCACTGCTCTAGAAGGTTCCTTCTTCATCTTTTTGGCATAGTCTGGAAGAACTCATGAGTTTCCCAAGCTGTGAGTTTGGTGGTCACAGAGTTTTTTCTTGTGAACTGGATTGGTGAATAGCATAGAGCAGAAGCAGCATAAGCACAAAGGGGATGTCAGCATCCTGTTGGATGTTAATGGAAGACCAGCTGACGTAATCTTTCACTCTTTGTTCCAGTGTAAACCCTCGAAGTTCAGTTCAAACTGATTCATTTTTACTGGAGTGCCTGGAGCTCCATCTCTACACAACTAGCTAATTTCTCATAGTTAGTAGTCTCTGTAATAAGAATGAAACACAGTATTTTAAAACTAAAATGCTGTTATGTACTTTGAATGTACTTAATTTGAAAACTCTTTGCATGACAATGCAGTGCAGCTGGATGAATGTCTCCCTTTCCTTCCAGGGACAAACAGAAACAGGAGGATAATGCAATGCCTTCTTAAGCCAGAATGTGCCTTGTACAGAAGCTTCATTGTATTTAGGTGCCTTTTTAACTGTGGGTTCTAACACAAAGTCCCAAAGGATGTACAAGCTGGTCCTTACAATAGCCTGATGCATTAGCTGTATGTACAGAGAGAGCTATTGGCTGGGCAACACTTGAAGCAGTCTATAATAGAGCTCTTCTCAGCTTTGGTGTGAGTGACATGCCTACTAATGATCTCACAAACTAAGCAAGGGGTGGTCTCTATGTCAAAAAATTTCAAATGGCCCTAAAGCTGAAGGTATACGCTGTCTGATCTAGAGAGCTGGAAGGGGAGTGGAGGTCTTTCAGGGATGATTCACGGATAACATATAACAGCTCCCATTGTAGTGCAATACTAGGCTGGACAAGCAGCTAATACCAGAGGCTCACTTCCCCAGTCATCTAGTCTCAATCCTACCACAACTCTGGCCCAGCAAAAGGAAAGACACCACAACAGTTCACAAGAAGCTATTAGCCACCCCAGCATATCACTACTTCCACCATGCTAAACACCCTTCCCTCACTCACCTGGCTTCTGAGAAGGTGACACTCTGCTCTATTTGATGAAGCACTTCCTCCAAAAACATATCCTCAGAACCACTTATGGATATATGTATCCAGAAACACCACAACTGAAAGGAAATCAAACCTTGTTATTATAGGATTCAGTGAGAAACTTTTAACTCTTTGGAGACCAAATTCACAAAGCTAGCATTATTTTGCTTAGCATTGATCTATCTAAAACAGATGTGGACCATAGATCAGAAAGCTGAAGTTTATTCTTTTGTTCCATATTCTACAGATATCTCAACTGTCCTGCTTCTTAGTTTAATCAATTTGGTCACATTAAACTTGGACTCAGTAACTATAGACGAAATTGTGCTGGCTTGCTCTTTGACACAAGCTACAGTAATTCCAAACAAAGTGCTGTTGCAACACCTTGGTGATGGGAAAGTTTGAATGGCTGGTTGCCTGAAGAAATGGTGATCTCATGACAAGAAAAAGTCTGCATGAGTGATTTCTGGCCTTACACTGAGATGCTGGACTTCCCACCATATCACTAATCATCCCTGACTAAATACCTCTTTTAAAGAAGGTACTTATCTATGTTGAACCACCCAACTAGGAAATTATTCTGTCAAAGTCATCAGCAGAAATCCAGGAACATAGTGAGAGCTGTCCTCTGACACCAGTGAGGAGAATTTCTGACAAAAAGAGACAAAAGCAAAAGGGGAGATTTAATTACAGGATAATGTACCTAATTCTGCAGAAAAGTATCCCAGAAGAAGAGACACCTTCACATCCACACACCTTCACATGTCCCTCATTCAGTCTTATGCCAATGCATGATGCTTTGAGTTTAAATGTTTCACAGATTAATTTCAACAACCAGCACCATCATAACTTGCGTATATATATATAAAAAAATAAACTAATGTTGAATGTTTTACACCAAAGCCTTACTGAAATAAAAATGGAGCAAATATTCATTACCCACATACTGCTGCCAGACATCTACTTATATACAAAGCAGAAGCAGCTGTATGCATATTGATCTAATCTTTAAATAACAGCTTATTACCAAAATGGGAGAAAAGTTTGTCATGAAAAATATAGCTGGAAAGGGCACTTTCTGAGAAAGGTAGATTTCTGTATGACACTTCCTCCCACCCCTGAAAAAAATGAAAGAAACCCCCTGAAAGACTAGAAAGTATTGAGTTTGCTGTGCTGTCTGTCATTTTAATAGCCATATACAACAAGGTAAGACTAGCACTTTATATGCAAAACAGGATTTTTTTTTTTTTTATGTACTTGATAAACATGCTCTAGGGCTTAAATAATGAGGTAAACTTTGAACTGGCTTTGTTCTTTTGCAGGAATCTGAAGGGGAAAAGATTTTGCCTTTGAGGTTATAGGCAGTGTTGCTTTAAGTTTGCCTGAAAAACTCATAGTTCAATTATAAAAATGCTTTGGGCTTCAAAACAATTCAAAGGTGAGACATAAATTGTATTCCAGAGAAAACCTGAGATATAGCAGACATTCCTAGGAAATTTAACTCACACAGCTGTGGCTTTATAAGAATTAGACACACCTAGAAGATAAAACCAAGATGCCAAGAAAATGTTCCCAGGACTGAAATGATAAATATGCTGACATCATAGTCATTGATTTGTTTTTAAAATGCAAGGACCTGAGCAGAAAGATTGTGTTCTGATAAAAATCCCATCATTTGAAACCTGTGTTTTCTACAGATTGCTTCTCACAGCAGCTGGAAAAACATGATTTGTTAAAGATAAAAGCTGTTCCTATAAACACAGTAAAAAGGACTACAGGGAATTAATTATAAGATACCTGAATTTAGAAAAATATGTCATTAGTTATAGTAGTAAAAGAACATTGTTCCATCCCAAGACAGTGTCCCCAGGTTATAGGATCTTTGTGCTTGCTTTGGCTGGGATAGAGTTAATTTACTTCATAGTAGCTGGGATGGATCTGTGTTTTGGATTTGTGCTGAAAATACTGTTGATAATACAGAGATATTTTCATTATTGCTGAGCAGCCCTTATAAAGAGTCAAGGCCTTTTCTTCTTCTGACATTAGCCCATCAGTGAACAGGCTGAGGGTGCCCAAGAATTTGGGAGGGGACACAGCTGGACAAACCAACTATCCAAAGAGATATTCCATACCCTATGATGTCATGCTCAGGATATAAAGGTGAGTGTAGAAGTGGAGGAACATTTGAAGTGATAGCAATTGTCTTCTTAAGTAAGTATCATAAATGATGGAGACTCTGCTTTCCTGGAGACATCTGAGTACCTGCCTGGTGAATTAATTCCTTGCTTTGCTTTGGTTGTGTGTGTTGCTTTTTCTTTACCTATTAAACTGGCTTAATCTCACCCCTTGTGCTTTCTCACTTTTTCCCCTTCTGATTCTCTTCCCCACACCAACATGGTGAAATGAGTGCCAGCTGAGGTTAAACCACAACAATCTGCAACAAAACATGGGGTCTGAATTACCATTAATGTTTGTTTCTCTTTTAGGGGCTTTCTCAAATTCAGAACCAGGTCTGACTCCACATTTCACATATCACTTCTAAGTAAAATATCTTATATGAACATCCATGCAGTAAGCAATTTAGATCCACTGAGAAGCTGAAATATCAAAATCAGCTGCATGGTCTATAAGCATAAGGAGAACAACATGACACATTGACATTTATACAAAAATTAAAAAGATGTTACTTGGGGGGTGTGTGTGTGTGGAAATACTGGTTAGACAGAAACTTTCCATTCGTTTCCTTACCTCCACGAACAGCTAGGTTCACACCAAGGCACTACCAGTTGGAACAGAACAAACTTAAATTTATCTTGGAACATTTTTTTTTGGAGAGGATACTGAAATCAGTTTGCTGTTTTATAAAATTAGGCCACTTTTCAGTCCCAAGATGATCAGCTATTCCCATTTCATCGACCAGAATTCTTCATCATAGATCTTTGTGTAAACTTTAATGTGTGAAATCAATCAAAATAAAAAATAATTCTCAACTTTAAGTGTACTCTACTTTCCAAAGATTGAATTATGAGTGATAGAAACATCTGAACACTGCAACAAATAAATAAGGGATAATGGTTATAGTATATTATAACAATATATGCTGAAAGGTCAATTAAGAAGCATTATATTTATATAGAGTATACATATTTTATGTGAGGAAAGAGGAAGAGAGTGTCTCAAGGTCATTGGATGAGCCTTCCAATTGCATTAATTCAGAATTAATACAGACATGGCAATAAAGAAGATATGACATTTTTGCTAAACAAATACTTTGTATAAGACAAATTGAATAAACTGTTTTGCAAAGGGTACTTCAATTGGATAATGCTGTAATAATAAAGAAGGGCAATAACTTTTTTTATAATACTCAGAGTTCCATTATCTATTATCTACATACTCTGTAAATGCTTCTCTCCTTGTTTTACCCAGAAGGAAGGGCTGTGGAGTAGATTCAGGCACTGTTCCTCCTAAAGAATAGGCTCATAAAATTTAAAGAGATTATTTGTTTTAGTAGGAATTACAGTGACTGACAGACAACAGAAGAGAAATGAGCTATGAAGTCATTTTCTGAACAATACTCAACTTTACCATTGTTGGTCAAATGGCTGTCTTGCAATGAAAGTTGAAGTCATTTTACCAGGAAAATTAGCACAAAGAGAATCATTGAATGTTTAGGGCTGGAAGGGATCTCCAAAGGTCATCTAGTCCAGCCCCCCTGCAGTGAGCAGGAAGACCCTCAACCAGACAAGGCTGCTCAGAGCCTTGTCCAACCTCACCTTGAATATCTCCAGATATGGTGCCCCAACCACCTCCCTGGGGAGCCTATTCCACTGATCCACCACCCTCAATGTAAAGTACTTCTTCCTGATATCCAGTCTAAATCTACTCTTCTCTAAGTTAAACCCATTATCCCTTGTCCTTTCACTACAGGCCCTTGTAAACAGCCCCTCTCCAGACTTTCTGCAGGTCCCCTTCAAGTACTGGAAGATGGCTATAAGATGTCCCCAGAGCATTCTCTTCTCCAGGCTGAACAACCCCAGCTCCTTCAGCCTGTCCTCATAAGAGAGGTGTTTCAGCCCTCTGATCATC
>JANHGL010023559.1:13669-25652 GCA_024611195.1 Ceyx melanurus | reverse complement strand
GGTCTAGGTGATCCTGCTCAGGCAGGGGGGTTGGACTAGATGGTCTTCTAGGTCCCTTCCAATCCCTAATATCTATGATTCTATGATTTTATGAAGCCTACACTTCCAACTGCAGAAATGAAGCAGTTGTATTGAAAACAGTGTCTGCATTTTGAGAAATGCCAGGATTTACTTTTCTCACTGTTTTATTTTACCTTCCTTTATTCTTCTCTTTTCTAAATACTTAGAGGAACAACATATACAATTTCTGAGTTCCATCCCTTAAGTGTTTTTTTTATTTGACTTATCAAAAACTGTTTTTTTGATAATGCATTCACACTGCCTCTCAAACTGAGATAAATCAGGAGTAGCAGCACTGATGCCAATGAGCTAGATCCACAAGCTGATCATAGAAACAGATTTCAAAGGTTACTGTGACATTTTACAGCCTCAGAGTGTTAAGCCTAATAGTGTGCTCCTATTGAAATATTCAGTAACTGAAAAGAATTCCTTGGTACAGATAACTCAGACAGAATCAATTGGAAAATATGAAAACTTATTTTTAGCACTAAATACAAAGTTTTTGCAATCTTTGAATAATAAAAGTTAAAGCTACTGGGAAAAAAAAAATATTTCAGAGAAATGTCTCATACATCCAACTCTGTAGTCCCCAGCACAAGAAGGACATGTACTTGTTGGATCTGTTTCAGAGGAGGGACATGAAGAGGATCAGAGGACTGGAATACCTCTTCTACAAGGACAGGCTGAGATAGTTGTGCTTGTTCATCCTGGAGAAGAAAAGGCTCTGGGAAGACCTTATTGCAGCCTTCCAGCATCTGAGGGGGGTATACAAGAAAACAAGTGGGGGTACTTTTTACAAGGGCTTGTAGGGGTAATGGCTTCAAATGGGAAGATGGTAGATTTAGATTAGAAATCATGAAAAAGTTCTTCACTCTGAGGATGGTGAGACAATGGAACAGGTTGCCCAGGGAAGTTGTGGAAGATCCATCACTGGATGTAGTCATCTGGGATCTTGCACAACCCAGTCTAGTGGGAAGGGTCCCCATCCATGGCAAGGGGGATGGAACTAGATGATCTTTAAGGTCCCTTCCAACCTAAACCATTCTAAGATTCTGTATTTCCTTTAGCAGAGCAAGGAAAGGCATTTCCACACTGATGATCAGAAATGACCAGTTCTAATTTGCAGTGGCTATTCAGTTTTGAGATTTAGTTTGTTTCACTCTAAGTAAAAAGAAAAGCCTTCTGAGCGTGATCAGACAATGGGACTGGCTAATGACTGTGCCCTGTCATTTGACTAGAAGAGTTACCTTATTATTTTACCTCCTCTGACTCTACAGGTGGGTATCATAACAGCCTTAGATTTCAGAAATCCTCTTATCAGTATTACAACAGCTCTGAGAAACAAGGCTTGTTTCAGCAGAGCAGCATATTTACAAGAAATGTGTATGTTCTGAAAGTGCTCAAGAAAGCTCCACTGAGTATTATTTCTTACATAAATCTACTTGAGAACCTGCATTTGACAACAGTTTGCTTTGATTTGACAATCATTTGTTCCAGGTAACTCTAGTGAACATGATGAAAATGACCACCCTTTTCCCCTCCGTCTCCCAGGCCTCTTTGCTCTGTAAAATTAAATTTGCTCATTTTGGATATGCTTAAGAAAGACCTAACTGTTATAAATAAACAGTTAATATGACAGAAACAAAAGCTGAGCCTCACAAGTTCCAACAAGTCAGGGACATTACATTGTTCCTATAGCTTAAAACCATGGAGTGGGAAATTATTCTAATGCAAAGTGAACATGTGCAATGCCAGCATAAAAATTAGCATGCCCACATTTCTGATATGCCTCATCTACACAGTTCTATACACAGACATTGTGGAAATTAACTTAGCATGTGGTTTGGATGTATGATTAAATGGTTGAAAATCAGCTACATAATGGGGTTAAGGTGGATGTAAGTTCAAGATCTATTAGGTGGAGTGATCCTTTGTAGTTGTCTGCAGATTACACTTTTGCATTTCTAAGCACACTTTCCTGTTGTGTAACATCAGAACACAATTTGTGCCCAGAACATGACACAGAATGTCACTGAATGAACACATCATGAACTCCCTGCAAAACCCCTTTAAAAATTCTTCAGGATCTACAGAAATTGTTCCACTGATTTCAGTAGGTGGGCATCACATCAGAAATCAGAATCTTCATAATCTTTCAATTTTCCTAAAAATCAAAGTTTTGCCTGAAAATGTATTTGGTTAGTCCATGCATTGGAGAAAGGCTTCTCAAGGAAAACAGCAACCAACATGGTGTGAAAAATTTACATTATTTTCTGATACCTTTGTAGTGAAATCATTTCACAGGTACATCAGTACTTTTACTGATATGCAATTCCCTGCTGCCTTAAGGAAATTTGAAGTACTGCGATACCTAGTGACAAGTCACTGCATTAGATAATTCCCTATTTAATGAACTGTGAGCTTCTGTAGAAAGGAGACTTGTGGTTCAGATGTTGCAACAACTTGTTGTTGCTTACTATTTGACTGGATTTTATAAAGGAAGAGGAATCTGCTTCTAACATAAAATGAAGAGAAAGCTTATTGAATTAGCAGGAACAAGGGAGGAAGATCCTAAAAGGAACACACACAATAGCAAGAGTGCTTCAAATTGAAAAAAAACTGGTGCAAAGGACAGAGCATTCTGGTTTCTAAAGTTGTTGTTACTGGTCTGTGTGACTTCTATAGAAAGATGAAATTGAATTAGAGACGCCATGCTTAGTATGATTAATGTCCAGTCAAAAATTGTTATGACACACACTTTCTTATTATTATTGTCTTGCAATACATATTGCCTTACACACCATCATCAGTTTGAAAATGCTAGATCAGCAGGAAGGCTTTGTCAACAAAAAGGAAACATTTCTTTAAAGTATGAATTTTTGAAGTTGTACTATATAAACCATCAAGCAAGTGCAAATCCACAAAGACAACAAAGTTGTGAATAGAACAAAACAAAACAAAACACAAAACAGCAAGATGTGGGTCTGTCTGAGGAAAAGAGAGAAATGAAAAAGTGTTCTCAGAAGGTTCCTCTCAGGGCAGGTGGTGGCCACAGCTGAGGCTGAAATTCAGCTCAGAGAGGAGGCATTCAGGAAGCCAGTGCTGTTCACTTGCTCCGCTGGCTTGTCAGATGAGACATCCAGTGACATCAGGGAAATAGAAATCCTGTTTATTAAACACTCTTTTGCTCTAAGCTGGTTTGCAATTGTATCGTAAACTTACAAAAAGTTCTGATAAGAAAAAGTCAAAACACACCTTCAGGTGTATATTTAGATATAGTCTTTTCTTTGACACTGTATTTATATTCGGTCTATTTGAAATAGAATTACAATTATAATAGGTTATAAACATGCTGCTAAGATGATACTGGGAAATAAGTTCTAGGCATGCTAGAGCACCTGAAACCACAAATACCTGTTACTTGCCATAAATATTTGTTTCACCCATGAAAGATAAAACTATAATCTTTCACTTCTTTTATCTTCTTTTGGTTATGACTTTCCTCACATATAGCTCTTTTCTTACCACTTTTTGTTACTAGGAGGCCTGAACCAAAAGGGAGAAGCATTTATGAATAGTATGAACCAGAACTTGTGATAAATGGTAGCAATACCCAGGTCATCAAGCAGGATATTAAATCCCACAAATCCTTCTGACCTGATAGGATTACTTTCCCCAGGGGCCAGAAAGTGATTCAGCCTCAATACTCACTGAATACATGGCTATTCTGTTGCAGAGAGTCACCAAGATGACAACTACAGTATAACTATACTTTGGGTTGGATTCACTCTTA
Organism: Ceyx melanurus; assembly: GCA_024611195.1. Lineage (NCBI taxonomy): Eukaryota > Metazoa > Chordata > Aves > Coraciiformes > Alcedinidae > Ceyx > Ceyx melanurus. The sequence continues at coordinate 21,799 of JANHGL010023559.1, read as the reverse complement.
TTTGGTGATTTTTAACTGTGTGAAACTCAAATCCTGATTTTAGGTAAATCCACCCATAATGTTGACATCCCTTTATACTACTACTGGTTGGAAACAATCCAAAACTTAACCTTAGGTTTACTTGTCCAACTGATCGGAATCAAGACAGTACCAAAAATGGAGGGTCTGTTCTAGAAAAAAAAAAATGGAAGCTTTTAAAATGCTTATTCCTGGTTTCTCTGGTGCACTCTAGTGAAAATAAAAGCCAGAGTCAGTAGGAAGGCTTCTTGGATGCAGTGAAGGCCAGAACTGCCCATTCTGTACAGCACAGTTGTCCTCACTGTTGAAAAAGAAAGCACTCACTCGAGATCAATTGAAAGACTCTAGTGCTACTTCCCAACATGACTGCAAATAGTATCATAGCTCATATATATTTGAATTTTAATTCTCAGTTTCCTAAAAGTACAACTCAAAACCCTTCTGCACCCATATTCATTGGCTAAGGGAGTGCATCTCACTGAGAAATCTCAGTCATTATTTCATTTTTAGCATTGCCAGTTCAACAGTTGGTATTCTCTGAGTTTGGTATTCCCGTCTCCACCACATGTCCATCAAGGTCCCTTGAAATCAGTGCTTATGCATCCTATCTTACAGGTGTTACTCCATGTCATGAACATCCAGTCTTGTTACATGGGAGAAACAGTGCTGTTGGACAGGTACGAATATATCCATGTGGTTTAATTGTCTGGCAGAGATCTCTAAATCAAACTCAGGAGTTCTTTAACTGAAGTTGGCTGTGGACAGGCCTGGAATCATAATGTCTATAGCCATACTGAGCAAAATCAAATATCTGTACTTATCAAAAATCACTTTTATTGCACATTTTTGTCTCTTTGATTAGATTACTTACAGTCGAGGATCATTCCCTCTATTTATGATTCAATCTACTTGTCATCAATAGTGGTCTGAAAAAATATTTGCAGAGTGGAAGAGTCAATCAGATGCAGAAGGCAAGCTGCCAAAAAGCAGACAGTTATTAATTCTGAGTAGAATTTGATCTGACTTGATTTTACACAAGCTGACTCACTAGTTTCCAAGGATACAAGGAAGGTAGAAAATAATCATATTTGAATCAGAGATTGAGGAAAGTATTTTTGAACCCTAATTCTGTTCCATGGTATTTATCATGATATTCAACCCATCTGGGACAAATGTTACTTCATTCATCATAGGATTTAAAAGAGGTTCTTAACATTGGCTTACAGAAGATCAAACAAAATTATACTTTCTTTTTAGGGACTCACAAGGGTATGTTTCCCTAAGGCAGTCATGCATTTTCAGGGAATCTACACATTAAGAAATGTCAGAGATTCTTGAACTAGTGGCAGTCTCTGCCTGGAAAGTATATGGGATGAAGCCTGTAGATGTTACATGTTTCATCCAGAAACAGTATGAGGTTAGACTTCATCAGACATTAGAAACTGAAACATTTAAACCATTTTCTTGAAATCAACAATGACTGAGTTGTTTGTCCTTCAGATTCATCTTGGTGTGTATCACAGGGGATCATAACCCACAGGCTTTTTCAACTGTGTTTTTCCCATAAATATGTGCAGCTTTACTATCAGGCATATTGGCACAATGGAAAGCCTCACTTTGTAATCCACCAGGGACTTGCAACTTTCATTTTAGAAGTAGGCCCTTTAAGGCAAGATTAATCATGACAACCTAAATTTAGGCACTTGGCTAATTGTTGTCCAGAGTCCTGCTGAGTTTCAATTTTCCTATTTGTCTTAAAATTAATTATTTTTTTGTAAGAGTGTCAAATTTGATCAGAATAGTCTTTTCTAGTACAAGTCTTAGCAGAACCCAAAAAGTAGCTCCAGCACTACATAGGCTTTTGTCAGTGCAAGAAAAAGTACATTTCAAGTTATATATTTATACATATAAATTAGATCCCAATCACAATCTTTTTTTTGTTTCAAGTATCTGATTCCATCCCTGCACAATTCAGAACAGCTAATGTGTGTATTGTTTCTTTAAGCCACATGCAGGTTTTATTGCCACCTATGAGTGGAGATAATGCATTTAGTATTTCCTCCACCTTAAGTAGTGTAATTAAATGGTATTAATTACTGTGTTATTGAAAATGTATTGGTGTTTTTTTGTTGGTGTTTTTTATATGTGTGAGTGTGTGTTTTTATTGTATGATTTGAAAAATGTAGATTTCTTGTACTAAAGAAGCAGTATAGAAATACAGCTAGAAGCAGCCAGAGGCATAGTAGGTTCTCATGATAAGAAATCTGAAACAGAATCTTGATAGTATTGATAATTAAAGTTTACAAATAAATAAATCTAACTCCTGAGAGGTATTCCTAAGCATAACTACAATGGCAATGAAGGCATGATAAATGAAAACTGACCAGCATTTATTTCATGACTGGTGTTTTTTTCTTTTCTATATCTCTTTTCTCATCACTCATTTTCTTTTCATTTCTCATGCTCTCTTCTGGTATCTCTCCCTCTATTATTCCATTTCCTCAAGCCTTAATGCACAATGCTTTCTTCCTCTTTCTTGCCAACTAGATGAGATTCTTAATCCTCTCCAGAGCCACAATCTTACATCTGTGCTGTGACACACTTATCCTTCTCTTTTTTTTCCTTGAAGCACCTCTAAACAACCACAACCCAACTACAGGCTTTTCTCACCTACCAGTGTTTTCCCATACTTTTCCACTCCAACTATTTTACCCCACTGTTTGCTAGCTGTCTTATTTCTCCTATTCTCTTATACCTTTTGTTACCTCAAATTCTCCTTCCTCTCACTTCTATAATTATCACATCTTTTCTTGGTTCCTTCTTCTTTCAGGTCTCTGTGTTCTCCAAGATCCACAAACTTCCCAATTACAGATGTCCTTCTAGTACCTTCTTCCTTTTATCCATCTTCACTATTCTTTCCAAATCCCCTTTTACTCCTCTTCACTTTCTCTCTGCACCACCTCACTCTCTCCAGGTTCTGTTTCACTATTGATTCTGTACTACTTGTACAGCTACCCTGGCAGACTACAACAGTGGAGGGAGGGAGCATAACTGTCTGAAGCAAACAGACTGAGTAACTCTTCACCTCAGAAACATTAGTTGAAGGTCTAGTATAAAACTGACTCCAAGTCCTTATACAATGCAGAGACCCATCTTCCCCACGCTCCTGCTGTATGCATAATCCTTTGGACTGGGGCTCATTTCAATGATCTGTGTAGCTCGTGCTCAGATGGATTTCTGGGATTTTTTTCTTGCCCTATACTGAGGATTTACAGAAAATCAAAGAACACTGCAGGGGACTTTACAATCTAGGGCTGGCCGTGACAATGGATCAGGCTGCTTGATGCCAGTTTTGGATATTTGCTGTCTACAGTAAGGTTGCCACAGTGAGCACTGTACTATGGAGATAAGCCCTCTGCTTGACACATTCTGACCTGTAGCACTTTCACTCCTTTCTCAAATACTTATCCCTCTGTTACTCAGAGATTTGCTTGCCCATGACAAGGAGAGGTGGGGTTTCCTCCCACATCTCAGCTCTGACAAGACACGAAGGTTATAGGAAAACCAAGCTCTGACCAGTGCCAGCCCTTGAGATCCAGAAGTAGTTGTCCTCCTAACATTGCTGCTGAACTGCATGGTGAACACTTCAGAAGGCATTAGAGTCGTTCTTTGCTACCCTTCTATTTCCAGGGCTCAACAGTGCTGGTGTGAAACAGGTGGTTGCTGCTTACCTACTTACACCTCTTGTAGACATGAATCAGGCTGAAGCTTATTGCTGCTACCGGGGTAACTAGAGTTCAGTATGTATGATCTTCAAGCCTGTCTTTGCTGCCCCCTTTGTAGGACCATGGTAATGGCAAATGAAACAACCAGAATGCAAAGAGCAGGATCATTTCCATAGCTATGGTGACAGCTGGCTCTGCTCAGTGACTGGTGAAGCTAAAATAAACCCAGTCTTTATCAAAAATTAGAATCTCAAACATGCTTCTTATGTAATGCTTTTCAGTATAGCTCTTTTAATTATTTTCTTGCAGCTGCTGCTGAATGATGGATTTTGTTTAAGATGGGTGCAAACAGTGATGGACTGTTGATGCAGGGGCCTGAATCAGTTCATCTTTAATCACTCCCTGGATGGAGAGAAACAGATTCCCATGCATGATCAACCCTTTTTAGCTAGCCAAGGAGTGGCATTTCTGACAGCTAAACAAGCAACTTCTTGTCTTTCTTCCTAGCTGCAGGGTAAAGGCTAAGAAACAGTCATGTGATAATGAGGAAGAAAACAAGGGATTAAAAGTGATCATTTGTTTTTTTGAAAGATAAATGACTACTCTGACTAAATGAATTATGTTGACTTTTTTCTTAATGTGATACTGCTTCCCATGCATGGCAGCCTTCCCTTTGGCTTTAAAGCTAAAGAATAAAAATCATGTTCAAAAATCTCAACATAAATAAGTATGTATCTGCTTCTAAATTCTTCCCCAGCTGATTTTGCCCAGCCAGCAGGAAGAAAGAAAGAGCTATTTATTGGCTCTCTTCTTAGCCGGGAGTGCTGTATAATTACTAGGATCCAAATTCTAACTTGTCCATAATTTGAGGCTGCTCCTTTCCAAGGCTCCGTTTTGATTTTGTCTGCAAACCAGTCCAAAGGGAGGTAAGCTGTCAATGTGCACACAAAGTCAGAATGATGGTAAACTTCTCTTGGGCAGGTTTTTGGAGGCCTATAGAGTTTCAGCCTAAGGCAGAGAAGCACAGATTCAGCTCTAAAGATAAAATCAGATCAAGAAAGGATATGTATCTCTTAGAAACATCAGAGGGCTTGTCCACTGCTCACAGAAGCCTGCTCTTCAACACCTTACTGCCAGTTGCAGAATACAGCACTAGTCACTGACATCTGTGTCAGTAGTGGACTCTTGAATAAAAGTCTAGGTTATTTTTTATTTTTAAAGATGGGGAGGTGTATTCTTCCTTGCACTCCCACAACAGCAGTTCTGACAGTTACTTGTAATGAACTCTCCTCAATGACAGGAACCCATAGGAAAGGGCATCTGATTCTGCTCTATTCTGTAATAATATATATTTCAGCAAAAACAACAGTTTTTATAAGGTGTTAAAGTAACATGCAGGTGGTCCTTCCCTGCCTATCCTTTAACATGCTCTTTAATTGAATCAGTTCTGAATGGACACTGTGTCTTCAGTACATACACAAAGCAAGTACTCTTCAGTCTCTGCCACTTTGAACAGCACAGAAGAGCTACAGCAAGCTGCATTTCAGGAAGTAGTGTCTCATAACATCTTCAGAAGCTAAGAGAAAGATACTGCTTCTTTGAAAACAGATTGTTATGGGTATCAACTACTTCCTCAGTTGTTTTGCTCTGCAGAGAAGGACAGTGAACATAGGCAGCACATCTGGGAATCCACACATTGCAAGAAGGCAAAAGAAAAGGAATTAAATATTTGGTATATTTTCAAGGGGTAGCAGGATTTCTGCCAGTGCTCTCCATCCTCAGCAGGCCTGATTAAATTGGATAAGTGGTTAAGATGCAGAAGAACAGGACCACCTTTCAAACCAGAGGGAATGGGACAAAAGGGTTACTGTGAAGTTCAACTAAGAAATGCAAAAACCTGCACATGGGAGGGAACAACACCACATGTTGGTATGAGCTGGAAGTTCATTAGCACTGCAGCTCTGCAGAAAAGAATGTCAGGGTCCTCATCAGCAAGAAGTTGAATAAGAATCAAAAGTAAGATCTTCCAGCAATGCAAGGGTATTACCAGTAAGTCCGAAAGAAACAGGGATTCACTTTTATTTGGAACTGAAGAGGCATCATCTGGAGCAGTGTTCAGTTTTGGGCGTGAGACTAGAGGGAGGCCACTAAAATGGTTAGGCACTGGAGCCTATGACATTTGAGAGGCTAAAGGAACTGAAGAGAAACGAAAAGGACTCTAATAACTGTCTTCAGCTACCTAATGAGAGATATAAAGAAATGTTTAGAGAAAACAGATCTTTCCTCTTCCCAGAGATTTACAGTCATAGAATCATAGAATCATTCAGGTTGGAAAAGACCCTTGGGATTATCAAATCAAACCATTAACCCTACTCTACACCACTAAACCATGTCCCTCTAAACTACATACACATGACACATGACACAACCAGGGATAGTGAATTAATCACCTCCCTGGGCAGCCTATTCCAGTGTCTGACTACTCTTACTGTGAATTTTTTTTTTCCTAATGTCCAGTCTAAATCTATCCTGATGCAGCTTGAATCTATTCCCCCTTCTTCTTTCACTAATTATCTCTGAGATCAGTACCAACCTCCCTACAATGTCCTTTCAGGTAATTGTAGACAATGATGAGGTGTCCCCTTAGCCTCCTCTTCCTCAAACTTAACAGTCCCAGCTCCTTCAATCACTCTTCATAAGTGATTTGTTCTCCATGCCCTTCACCAGCTTCATTGCCCTCCTCTGCACTCGCACCAACACCTCGATATATCTCTTGTATTGATGTGCCCAAAACTGGACACAATACTCAAGGTGTGGCCTCAATAGTGCTGAGTTAGGGGGACCTCCCTAATTCTGCTGCTCACACTCTTCTAATATAATCCAGGATGCCATTGGCTTTCTTGGCCCCCTGGGCACACTGCTGATTTATATACAGCCTCTTGTCAATTAAAACCTCCACGTCATTTTCTACCATACAGCTTTCCAGACATACTTCCCCAAGCCTGTAGCTGTGCATGGGGTTGTTGTGGCCAAAGTGCAGGACCCAGCGCATGGCCTTGTTGAAGCTTGTTGAACATTGGCCCATCTATCCAACCTATCCAAGACTCTTTAAAGACCCTCCCTATCCTCCTGCATATCAACACTCCTACCTAACTTGGTATCATCTGTAAACTAACTAAACAATCAAACTAAACTTACTCATCAATCCCTCAAGTATCACAGAATCACAGAATGTCAGGGACTTGAAGGGACCTTCAAAGATCATCTAGTCGAACCTCGGTGCCAGAGCAGGATGACCTAGACCAGATCACACAGGAACACGTCCAGGTGGATTTTAAATATCTCCAGAGAGGGAGACTCCACAATCCCCTTGAGCAGCCTGTTCCAGTGTTCCATCACCCTGAAAAAGTGAAAAAGTTCCTCCTCATGTTTAGATGAAACTTCCTATGCCTCAGCTTCCACCCATTGCCCCTTGTCCTGTCATCAGATATCACTGAGAAGAGCCTGGCTCCATTGTCCTGGCATTCACCATTTATATATTTATAAACATTGATGAGGTCACCCCTCAGTCTCCTTTTCCCCAAGCTAAAGAGCCCAGTTCCCTCAGCCTTTCTTCATAAGAGAGATACTCCTCTCCCTTAATCATCTTGGTGGATCTGCGCTGAACTCTCTCAAAGCAATTCTATGTCCCTCTTGAACTGGGGAGCCCAGAATTGGACACAATACTCCAGATGTGGCCTTACCAGGGCAGAGTAGACGGGCAGGAGAACCTCTCTCTACATACCACCCACACTCCTTTTAATACATCCCAGAATGGCATTGGCCCTCTTGGCCACGAGAGCATATTGCTGGCTCATGGCCAGCCTCCTGTCTAGGACCCCCAGATCCTTTTCCTCTTTACTGTCCCCCAACAGGTCTGTCCCTAACCTATACTGATACCTGGGGTTGTTCTTTCCTAGGTGCAAGACTCTACACTTGCCCTTGTTGAATTTCATTCAATTTCTTCCTGCCCAACCCTCCAACCTGTCCAGTTCTCTCTGGAAGGCAGCACAGCCTTCTGGTGTGTCAGCCACTCCACCCAGTTTGGTGTCATCAGCAAACTTGCTGACACTGTCTCTGTGCCCTCATCCAGGTCATAGTGGGAAAGAATACAGAAAGAGAATGGAAAACACATGTAATTAACACATGAATGGAGAATGGTGCCACCATTGGAATTTTGGGTTTTTTGATGACGGAGAAGTTTATATGGCACCTGGTCTGCTGGCATCAGATGGTACACATCTCTCTCAAAAGGGAAGAAGGTTTCTACTATAAGGTGGATTGGGAAGTGGTTGAAGAACAGATCTCAGAGAGTTGTGGTCAGTGGAGCAGAGTCTGGCTGGAGGCC
>JANHGL010023559.1:0-13569 GCA_024611195.1 Ceyx melanurus | reverse complement strand
GTCTAGGTGATCCTGCTCAGGCAGGGGGGTTGGACTAGATGATCTTCTAGGTCCCTTCCAACCCCTAATAGCTATGATTCTATGATACCACAGGAATTGGCTGGGGTCATTGATTGAGCTTTAAACTAGATTTGAAGGGGAAAGGGGGAAACAAGCTAGGGACATTTGTGGGGTGTTGTGACAGGTACACTGATACCTCAGGGTTTGTACCAGTCAGGAGGTTATTGATCATTGCAAACTTGCTAAAATGCCTGTACACAAATGCACACAACATGGCTAACAAACAGGATGAACTAGAGATCTGTGTGAGATCTCAGGACCATAATCTTATGGCAATTGCTGAGACATGGTGGGACAGCTCACATGATTGGAACACTGTCGTGGATGGCTGTGTCCTTTTTAGGAAGGAGAAGCTGGCAAGGCAAGGTGGTGGAGTTGCTCTCTATGTGAGAGAGCAATTAGAATGTATAGAGCTCTGCCTGGAGGATGGTGGGGAGCAGGTTGAAAGCTTGTGGGTAAAGATCAAAGGTGAGACTAAAATGGCAGACATTGTAGCAGGTGTTTACTACAGACCACCTGATCAAGATGAGGAAGCTGATGAGGCCTTCTACAAGCAGCTGGAAGCAGCCTTATGAGGAGATGCTGGGAGAGCTCAGTCTCTTTAGCCTGAAGGAGACTGAGGGGACACCTTATCAATGTCTAGAAATATGTTATGGGTGAGTGTAAGGAGGATGGAGACAGACTCTATGTCATCCAATGACAGCACAATGGGAGTAAGTTGGAGCACAAGAGGTTTAGGGTAAACACAAGGAAAAACTTTTTCACAGTGTTCTGTTTTTCACAGAACACTGGAATGGAGTCTCCTTCTGGAGACATTCAAGACATGCCTGGATGAGTTCCTGCGTGACTTGATCTAGGTGATCCTGCTCTGGCAGGGGCGTTGGACTAGATGATCCTTCTAGGTCCCTTCCAACCCCTAACATTTTATGATTCTATGATTATCAAGGTCATCAATAAAGATGTTAAACAGAAAAAGTCCCAATACTGAGCTCTGGGGAACACCACTTGTGACCAGTCACCAGCTGGATTTAAGTCCATTGACCACCACTCTTTGGGCCTGTCCATCCATCCAGTCCAAGTACAATAGCTAGCGATCACTGTTTGAAGCAAGGGAAATTCCACCTGGCCATAGAGAAAATGTTTTTCACCATGACTGTGGTTAAAACACTGAAACAGGTTAGCCAGAGACAAATGTCTTTTCTCCATCCTTGGACATTTTCAAAATTTGTCAGGAAAACACTCTGAACAACTAGATATAATGTTGTTGTTGCCCTGCTTTCAGCAGGCGTATGGACTAGAGACCCCCAGACATCTCTTCCAATCTGGAGTATGGTATCCATGGTGTGAACTGTCCTCTTTAGCATTCTCTTAAAAAATGGATGACATATTATTTCTATAAATGGATTTTTGCAATGACTTCATAAGAGGATTAGAGATAAAGCACTAGAGTTCCTTAACGAGTCTTTTCTCATGGCTACATATAGTGCCTTTCTTGACGGTTCCTGAAACCATGTGATTTTAGAAAATTCCAGTGTTTTTCTTTACAAGAAAATGCTGTGGGGAAACAGTCTGTCATATGTTATTATAAAGACAATTAAAAGACCTAGAAGACAATTAAAAGACCTCAGAATATTTTAAAACCAAAAGAAATATCAGGATTTTCAACCTGGTCTCAAGCTTGTTCAAAGCCTAGTTAGTGGTTGTGCCATGCCTGTGGTCAGCCATACAGAGCATAAACTATAACAAAATTAATTTTGAAAAAGTATTCCTGGAGTCCTTCTTGTCCCCACAGCATGAGAATTGAAACACACAGAGCCATAAGACTCAACATCCAAGACAAAGTCCAGAAACGAATCATGAAACACAGGCTCACCTCCAACTCTTAGGAGCCCTATGTTTCCATCAAAGCAGCCAATGTGCCTCAGAATGGTCACCTGAGATTTAAGGAAAATGGAAATACATCACAAATCACCACCTTCTGTTTACAAGAGCAAGGGCACTTATGGCACTGCTCATTTGTGCAGTGCAGGCAGAAGTTGCTGATGTAGGAGAATTTTGTTCCTAGCACAGAGTGCTTCAGGAGTCAGACAAGAGCTGTGAGAGAACAGAATGTAATAAAACTACCGTAGAGAAAAAGCTGAGCTGATGAAACAGTTCCTGGTCTGGTTCCTGGAGATGAAAAGACTATCTCCCATTACCTACCTTTATCCGTGTGATTAAAAAAAAAAAGTTTCTTGAGCAGTCTTGACTTTAGTACAATATTTAAACCCATTTCATTTCTGTGATGAATTACATACCTGCCATTGGTCCCATTGGTCTCCTTGTTCTTATTTGCCCTGACCACTAATAGCCTGTTCATTTTGCCTTTTAAAAGTACAAAGTTTGTAGTGGGCTTCAGTTTACTTATTTTCATAATAACTAATAACAAGAATCAAAATGAGTTGTACATTAATAATTCACTGTCTTATTTTACTGTCCTCCATGGCAATGCCGATAAGCTTTTCTGACAGCATGCAGATCAAGTTGCTTTCAGCAACAGAGGTTTTCCCTATTAAAAACAAAATAAAAGGAGCAGGCAATCTGCAGTTATTAGATAGGAAAAATAGATAGCTACTTGAGGACAGGGAGCTGTCTCTAGCTGGAAATAGCAGACCAGGGAGGGGAATGGGCTTACTGAGGTGCAAGAACAAGAGACATGCATCATAATTAACCCCAAGAAGATCTCACTGAGCATTCAACAGAACCCTGACTGAGTCCTCCACCTTCACTGGAATTAAAGTTTAATTTGGTGTCAAAGGGCAAAGGAAAGATCTGCATTATTAAGCACGGAAAAAAAATGAACTGTGTGAAGGAAAAGGTCACACATCCACTTTTGCAGCACAGATGATATGAAGGAAAAGGTGAATATATAAGAAATGCTTGACACTTATTAGTGCTGGGAGAAGGGGAGATAGATATTTCGCCCCAGAGGCTTGTCACTACCTCTTTTTCAGTACAAGAATCCCTATGTCCATGGAAAAGGGTAATGAAGGGCTCAGGAAGGGTATTTCCTCTGTACTATTGGCTGTTACTGTTCTTTCTAAAGTCTAAAGAATTGTTGTATAGCTTTTTACCTGTTTTGATTCAGGTATCTAAAAGACAGGTGACGTCGGCATTTCCCTTGTGTTCCAGCTTCCACCATGCCAGTCTTTTTTGACCCAAAATTGAGCTTGGTCAGCTCTGAGCTGTAGGAAGCATTCTGCTACCCTCTGCTACATAATATGGATCCCCTGTGCAACACACCTTCTGTCATAGTAGGTTTAGACACCACAAAACTTTGAACTGTTCAGACTACAGCCCATAACCTTTTCCTGCCCATCCCTCATAATGAAAATGAATGGTGTGGTAATTTTTAAGACTAGGATGTAAATATCACCCCAGGAAGTTGTGCACCCTATGTATTTCTATAGTAGAGAGCATAAGTAACTCTTATCTCACACTGCCCAATCACCCCATCTCAGGCCTGAATGGTTCCCATCTGCTCTGTTTACCATCTGATCAAGCCAAGCTTTGCTATAGCAAAACAAGCCAGGTCCATTCCAGTTGCACCTAATCACAGTTCAGCAGTCAGCCCCTTGAGAAACAGCAGAAACCCATATGAATTGCTTTCAGAATTATCATTTAGTTTCAATCCACTCAACCAGTAAACTTAGAATTAGCTCCACAGAAAGCAATTTAATCCTGCTACAACTGTTACTTACTAAAATGCCTTAGGAGCTCTTAATACATGGTTGTGAAGCATTTTACATTACTTGGGTTTAGATAAGCCCTTCATAATCACTACACTGTGATTAATTTTTTTTCTAATTATATTTCAACACTTTCATTACAACAATTCAGATAATTCTTCCAATAACAAAAATGTAAAAGCTGAAAGATCAGTATCTATCAAATCTTTGTACAGTGACCATTTTGGAGCCATGAGCTTACAAAACAAAACCTTAAAAATCCATGCTTCTACATCACTTTCCTTCCTACAAATTTCAGTGCATAGAAGGAGATTTCAATCTTGTATAAAATCTTTTGTGAATAATCCATAGACCAATAACAGAAATATTATCCAGCCTTCAAGCGTATTTGCCCATCAGAAATGTGTCTTCATTTTCTTAAAACAGCTGGAGAAAAAATCTAACTTTCCAGTTCAATACACAGTGTGTGCCAGGAGGTTTCCATTAGCTTGCAGGACAAATTAATTTGGGTACACAAAGAATTTACCTAACAGCAACAAATCACATGGCTAAGTTTCAGAAGTGTCTATCTCACAAAATAAAACAAGTTTTAAAGTAATTTATCTTTGATAGGTCTGTGCAAGTGCTGTTCTGTTGAATGTGGCAAGTGTCAATTAGAGTTAAAACTGTAATAAAAAGAGACATTTTCATTAACATTAATCCAAACTGCCTGTGTTACCACAAGTTTGTTTTGATAGCCTTCCTAATCTTCTCTGTTTGGTTTCTGCACTGTTTACACTAGCAAGATCTAATTCACAAGAATATTTCCAGAAAGGCTCATGAGTTAGCTCAGATTTTAAATGGTTGCCAAGTCACCTCTAGAGCAGAGTGGTTACAGAGACAGCCAGTCCAACTGCCAGTACCACATGCCTTCAGTGTCCAACATCCAATTGTCAGTGTCCAACAGACAAAAATGCACAGAACATTCCTGAACAAATGCCTAGAGACAGCTAAAATGATCATGTATCAAACACTAGCTGCGTATTTTGAAGCATGAAATATCTCAGAGTCTTTATACAATCATTGTGCAAGCATAAAAAAAAGAGGATGCAATTCAAACAAGGTGGAATGAACATTTTAGGTCACCATTGGTGGACTAAGAGCACACACATGGCCAGCTTGGCAGAGGGTGGTATGGCAGATCTAAGTTACATCCTATAATTTTCCAACACTATTTTCTGGAAATATTGCATGCATTATCTATCCTTTTAGTCTGTAGGAACTCAAGCTAGAGCTTCCTAAACTTTTGAGTTTTTCTACAGTGAAATTTGATCTTCAGGGATGCTGAACTGTTCCTGCAAAGTGGTGAATGGCCCAAAGCCCTCCAAGCCTCACAGGACAGATCAGGCTGCTGTTTTGCTCCACCCCTAAAAGGATCTTGCAGTTCAGAAAACTGTTTTGAATGACAATTCAGAGCTCTGCTGGGAGTAAGGAACAGAAGCCTCAACAAACAAGTATTAATCTTAGCTTTCAGCTAAAGGCAGAACAGTCAAAAGAACCTGTGTTCTCAGAGACAAAAGCTAATACCCCTCACCTTGCTCCAGACTGCCCAGTCAACTATCATACAACACCCTCACAGGCCCTTTAGGTTCTTTTTTTGGTCCCTGTGTCTTTTCTCAGGACACAGTATTTCTTAGAAGCATTTGGTAGCTCCATGGAGAAAGGAGGCATGCATAAGCATTATAGATATATTCCTCCACAGAAAGCAGGACATAAGGACCCCAAAATTCTACTGATAGACAAGTGCTACCTACCAAGTCTCCCTGTTAACTGAGCAAGTGAGAGGAGTTAATACAAGACATAACCTCTGACCTGTGTTACTAGAAGAACTGCCTGTGCTGGGGAAGTTCCCAGGTGAAGAAAGCTGACCTCTGGAAAAAAGCACCTGGAAGGCAGCCTGGAGTGGAGGTAGTAGTTCTTGACATCACAGGTATGTTTCCTTGCATTTTTCCCCAACACACAAATATATTTTATAGAAGTCACTGATATCAAAGCTGGCAAAATCCAAGTGAATCCCTTTGCATGGAGTATAAACTTTCTGGAGTGCTATAAAACAAGACTCTTCTGTTTTCAAAGATCATCTACAAAACCTGGTCATCTAGTTCCATCAGTTCCACCACTTAAGCCCTGTATAAAAAAAATCACTGGCTTCACATCACCTGTCTTCATTCATCAGTATTGTTATGCCAAGATATATGGTCTAGTTCTAATTGTCCCTGCAACAGATAAAGCTATGTACTTCCTAGCAGGGTGGACCTCTCCATTCACAGTCAAGTATCTAACTACTAATAAGGAGCAAATAGTTCATTGCTTATAAGTATGCTGGACCAAGCAATTAACAGATGAGGCAACACCTTGAGAAACATGTCTGGAGAAGAAAACTAGGGAGCAAGTTCAGGCTACACCATGGAAAGAGAAACCTGGAAGAAACTCTGTAAGCTCAATTTTTCCTACAGTACATTGCATATGCACTCAAACCAGAACTTTTCCATCCACAGCCCACTGCACCACCACTTAATGATGTACTGCACCATTAAAATGCCTTCCACAGCCAGAGAGATTCACTGACCCAAGGAACTTGTAACAACAATCAAAACAGTGCAGCCTCCTGATCCTTCCTGATACCTAAAGTAAAATCAGTAATGTAGGACCTGATGCAAAGTCTGCACAAGGTTATGACTCCCTCAATAGCAAGCATAGCATGAAATAGATTCTGTCCCTAGAATGAATGAAGGAGACAGACAGTCACTTCCACTCAAGCAGGTACTGCCAAGGGAGGCACACTGAGCATCACAGCAAGCACAGTGATGCTCTGTTTATCCCTGCATGGGCAAGAAGGTTCTGCAGATATGCTATGAGCTGTGCAGTGAAACACCTATAAAAAATCCTGCAGTGTCAGGTTGAACTCAGTTTCTGACTAAGAAATAACAGAATCTCAGATAACCTGAGACACATCTTCAAGGCCTACCACAGGGATGCACTGTCAATAAGACCTTTTGTTTATTCATGGACTCTGTTACTGTATCTGCTGAATTCTGTTTGAGACATGCACACCATAAAGCAAGAAAACCTAGTGCAACAAGATCTCTGGATGCACAGCTGATGTCAGATATCTTTGGTTTCTTATAATTTCCAGGCATCAGATGTGTGCGGCAGAGTTGGGATGCAGATTAGCACAGTGTATCTCTCTGTAGACAAACCCCCTGCCTCCTTCACATCATGTTCATTGATGGGATACAAATAATGAACTGGTCAATACTCTAAGGAAAATCAGCTCCTAGGTGTAAAATAAATTCAGCACAGGCCTTGTGGTATACACACTTTACAATGGAGCAGTCAAGATTAAGCACTGGCCTCAATAAATAAACAAGCTTCAAATTAATCAATTTGTTCCACGTTGCAGATACTTCCAAAAAATTCTGTCATGGATTCAATGTTTCTAAATAAAAACATCTTTGTTCATAATTATCACAGTCATCCTGAGTAGTTCTCAGAATCTGGAGTCATTAGTGTAACCGAGTAAAATAGGATAATCCCTGGCCATAACAGAACTATTAATGCATAAAGGATAAGATTTAGTTTTGTCATCTGAAGACTACATTACTTTCTATGGTTGGAAGTAGGTCAAGTGCCCTCAGGAAATAGCTATTTGGTTCTCACCAAGAAGTAATCTGATACTCAGACATCTCCAGCCTTATTAAAACCTCAGTATGAGGCAAAGTCAAGGATGTCAGCTTAGTTTCTTGTTTCATTGAATGGATAAGGAGTGATGCTTGAAAGGAAAGGGGTTCTTATTTTCAATCAGACACATGCAAATCCAACTGTCATTGAATCACATGCAGAGCTGTTTAGTTTTCCAGCAGCCTACACAAGACCCATAATGTGAGAAAATAACAGAGCAGCAAGAGGGTTGATCTTGCAAGGTGGTATGCACTCCAAAGCCATGCAAGAGCTTAAGCATGTGTTTAATTGCATGTGATTAATTCAAAGGCCATGGGCGATCCTCTCCATTATTTTTATTCAACAGAAACACTTGCTTACATAGTTGGCTTAGAATGGAATGAGGCAGAGGGTATAAGGAGCAACATGCCTTCATGATAATAAAAATGGTGACTACCATGGAGATAGCTTCAAGGGATTTTTATGGATAGCTATGTTTCAAAGAATCACAGAACATTAGAGATTGGAAGGGACCTCGAAAGATCATCCAGTCCAGGACATTGTTTCACTTATCAGTCTAGAACTGATGTAATCTACCAAGTACATGTTCTGTCCTGAGCTATGTTTTTATTACTATTGATCTTTAATTCTTCAGTGCTTGCTTTTCATTGAGAAGAGTCAATGGGGAACCAAAATTTGAAGAGTTAGATGAATTATTTATATAGTGTGTGTTTCATGGGAGGATTGAAAGATAGTCCAAGTGATCTTCCTGCCATAGATTTATTTTGATTTGCCATGATGTATAAATAGATTCAGTGTCTATTCCTCCAGCTTCAAAAGAAGTCAAACTTCCCCACTTGGCTATCAGATTTGACAAAAAATCCCACAATATTCATGTGATTATTATGGGAAAACAAATTATTGCGAAAGAAACATCAGGAAGCATTTCCTTCTAAAGATTTGTTTAAAAATTAGTTATTTCAGAACATAAACATTGCACTAACACTTAAGACAATACAGGGGAGACAGGTGGGTGGAGTAAAGAGTCTTTGCCTGAAAGGGTAGTTATGGTAGCAATTGTGACCTTCCCATAGCACTTTTCCAGCCTCACTAGCCCTACTTGTCTTGCTTTAAATATGTTCTCCAAATCATTTTGAGAAATCCAGAGTACTGCTCTTCGACCATTCATATTCCAATACATTAGTTGAAAACTGCCATGAGGGTGCTACAAGACATTTATAAGTTGTCATCTTGTATCTCATCCCTTCAAACTGGATCCCCTGTCCCTCCAGAGGAGGAAGGTCTCCACGAACAGCAGATGGGAGTAAGCCAGTGGGGATCACAAAGGCAGGTAGCTCTAATGTAGCACATCCTACACAGAAAATGATTTGCACATTTTCTGTAGACCCCCATCAATTAGCTTAAAATAAAAGTAAGTAGAAGGGAGCATCCCCACCACACACTACCTGCCCTTCTCTGAGGATCTGCAAGTGCAGACTGCCCCATAGGCACACTCACAATGATGACTGACCCATGTCTCTGCAAACAAGGAAAGAAGATACATTATCCAAGCTTTGCTCATTGTGATTATTGCCATTGTACAGCCACGTTATAGAAGGTCTTGTTGCACCAGAGGGATATGCCAACACCAGAGAGGGAATTAGTGCTGAAGTATGGGTAGAGAGTTCCTGTGTCCCACCCTGTTCTCTGAACAGACCTCTTTTTCTTGTGAGGGCCATATTTTGTCCATCTGTATCTAAGGAGATACCCTAAAACAAGATCTTCCCTAAAACAAGAAAAAATCCAAGAGGTTTCAAAAGAGATTGAATTGCCTGTCAATGTCTTGTACATCTCATCAAGTTCCGAGTCAATACACTCTCCTTAGCAGATTTTGTTGGAAGCAATTAACATTTCAACTTTATCTTTTGCCTTCTTTTAGGCAGCTATGAAAAGATTGTCAAAAATAACAATATCAGCATTCACTGGGTCTGGCTCTGTCCTGCTCTGTCTCAGCCATTGACGGCACAAACCTCTGTTGGGAAAGGGCAGCCTGAAAAGCTTAAGGAGTCTATTCCTCTTGAGTTTCGTATTCCTAATGTTAAGAGGAAAATCCACCAGTGATATGAGAGAAGGAAGCAGGCCAGAGCAGGAGCAGTGGAGTTACACAGTCAGTTCATGGAGGCTAGGAAACAATCTCAGTGGCTCTCAAATGCCCTGTTAAGCCTGATTTTCAACAATACCTTTCCTCATATTAATACAAGGTGCTTTGAGGTAGTTATCAGCTCCATCTACATTTATCATACTACATTACTCCCAGGGAATCTAGTGAATCAGTGAAACTGTTCTTCAGGTGGGGTCAAGAACTATGAAAAGAAGAAGAGGGAAAGTCAGGGTGCCCAGCTCAATACTTGACCTCACACAGCTCCTGAAACATGTAAACAGGGGAATTGTATTCATTTCACTGTCAGGAACAAAGTGTCTTCATCCTTATGATATAGTACTAATGAGGAATATATCAGTGATTTCCAGCGAGTTGCACCAGCTGGCGGAGGGAATCAGAGATTTGTCTTTGTGTTTATACTCCTCCATTATTTATGGCCTGAAAATATAATCAAAGCACAAATGAAAAAATCTGTTGTGAATGCCTGGCTTAATATTAGGTCCACAAAGTCAACCGTAGATGGAAGACAAGTGTCAGATTATCACTATGCCAGAATTACTCAGTAATAATTTAAATCACAAAGAGCTATGACACAATTATTTTCTTAAAAGCCTGAAAACTTAAGTCTATAATAATTGCAGACTATAGCTCTTAAATAAACTTACGTGGTGTTCAGTGTGACTCTGATAGGCAGATAAACAATTGATTTAGAGAGCTCTGTGAATGGCTACTACAGTGTAGATTTGCAGTCAGTGCTATAATCACTGTCCATTTTGCCCGCTGAAGTAGAACTCAAATTGAGTTTGCAGGCATAAAAATGATCATTTTGAAAGCCAACTTTTGCTCTGCTTGGCTTAGCTATGGAAATGGGTGCCAGGCTCATCTTTATTAGACCAGATCCCCACCACTGTATTGTGAATCCCCTGTCATGATCAATGTGCTATAAATACCTGGTGTAAATTATGAACTCTTCTCATCTTTTCAGGGGTACAGTTAACTACAGCACTCTACAATGAATGACAATGCTCTTAGTAATTATATCTGGAAAGTATTCTGTGAGTGACTAATTTCTGTAGTCATCATTGCAGTAGTTTGTCATGGTCTTACAATGGGTAGGAAACTGATAGAAATTTGAGCTCTGGGGTACCACTGGAACAAATGGTAAAACAGGGATTTTCCTCTATAATATCCTGACATCAATCCAAGAGAATTCAGAGTTGGGGATAGACATGGTAAAAATATCCAGCAGAGAACGGGGTATAAGAAAAAGATCCCTGTCTCTACCAGTGGGACCTCAGTAATCTGAGCATTTTTCAACCATTAATTTGGTCGGTTTACTGTTAATGGCTGTTATTGCAGGCATACGTTCCTCACAGACACAGGTTTCAGTGCTTTTACTTGAAAATCACTATTATGAAAAATGGAGTTTAGAAACAGCAGTTCTAAAACAAGTAGACTCAACACAAACACTTGCAGCAGCAATGGCCATAAGGAACAGCAAAGGCATCAGTTTCATCCGCCCTCAGCTAAGTAATTTTCATTAGCAAGCTCTTCCGCAATACAACAGGATGCTTTGTAAAGCAATAAAGAAGCCAGTACAGAAACTTGGGTTAATGAGATGGACACAGTAGCCTATGCCACATAGGAGGCTGGCACCAAGCTGTGCCAGAGCAGCAGCTGTGCAGTGGACATACCCAGAAGAAGCAGCAATATTGTTGGTACTGTCAAAGTGACAAGACCATGAAAAATACAGAAGTGTTGCCCTTGAGGGTAATGGCTGCAACTTCAGGGCTGGATGTGTGTATTAAATAAGAGTCTGTCAGCAGATGTGAATGAAGCAAGATCCCAAGGCTATGATCTGTTCTGGCGACTGGCAATGTGCAGTGGAGCAAGAAGAATTATATCGAATAAAGATCCATGAGTATACTTATGGCTGCTTGGATTGAAGCAAATAGGTTAACTGCACTCCTCTGGGGGGAAAAAAAAAAAAAAAAAAAAAAAAAAAAAAAAAAGGAATGCAGACAACTTGTAGCAGGCAAAATCATTGGCATGCAAATAGAGTTTAGTGCAGCTAAGACATCTACTGAAAGGCAGTAAATAATGTTAAACACAGTAGAATAGAGCTATGCATAGCTCCCATTTCCTTTACTGAAATAAAGGATTCATTTGAAGTACTGCTTATTAGCTGAAATAGAATGAAAAGCTAAATATCAAGAAAAAGAAATGCTAAACTTTGTTAAAAACACAATGACAAATTTTATGGGAAGTAACATTGCTAAGAAAACTTATTGAATGGTGATATGGATAGTCATTTTATATTGTCAAAAGCCTAGTACCAGTAAGCAAATAAATAATTGCTGTTTCAGGTTATTAGAGGCATAAATAAATAGCTGAGGTTTCAGTTTGGCAAATTAAAAGATAAAGAAGTTACAGACCAGTCCAGGTGGCATTTAAAAGTTTTAAGGTTTAATTTAACAAATAAATCCAACAAAATAGATTCTATTCAAGTAATTTAGAAAAGGGCAATGAAAATGAAGGGCTAGTCTTAGGCCCCACATACTAAATCTTTGAGGCTGAACAAGTCTTTCTAATTGATAATCTAGAGGCAGGGAAGTTACTTCTGGATAATTCCTGAAAAATGTTTTATATGGTACTCAAAAGGAAAGGCTATATGATGCATACATGGTATTGCTCTGATTTTATTCTACTGGTGTTCCATTTTGCTATAAAATACTCCGAAACTAAAGTGAAAGAACATTACTTTGTAATTTCAGGATAAATTGGATGTCCCCTGAATGGCAGGATATTGACTTCTATCTTAACTTCAAGGAACATTTTCTAAGAGTGAAAAAAACATTCACAGAGGAGACTCTGAGTAAACAGAAGTTTGAATAAAGATCCTGAATCTTCATGGGTGATGTCACTTCTTTAGATGTGAGAGAAGGTCAGGGTTTATAGTTCAGGTTCCTGTATCACAAACAATCATGCTGACTGGTATCTGTTGAATAGAAAGAGGGATCAACGTCTCCCTTACTTCATGAGTGCCGTCAGGAAAAAAACCCCAAAACTTCAGCCTGAAAAATTTAACTTGAATCTGTAAATAGTTTCCCGTGCAGCCAAAGGATTTGCACCAGCGCAAAACTGATTAGTCACACTGGAAAATTAGGCCTTCCATCTACTAAAGAGATTTTACAGTTGAGGTTGGCATGTTTTTGGAGACATGCTGTTTTTCCATTCTCTCCTGATTGAGTCTCCTGGGTTATAAAGTGTGAAGATTTGCCCTTCTCCTGTTCTGTCTGACATTCAATGACTCTCTAGTTCAACAGTAACAACTTGGTCAGTTCTGAGGACTGGATTATCAGTCTAGAAGCACAATTATGCAAATTCTCATACTTTATTGTGGAGGAGAATATCACCATGAGATGTAGGTTATGTCATCCTCCTCTTGAGACAGGCTTCAATGTAGGATTCACTAAACAAAGAGTGACATGAAGGTATTTGTCAGGAATAGCATATTAAAGGCTAACAAATAAGCATATTAAACACATCATTTCCCTCTATATCAAGATAAGGACAAATTCTGAGGGGTACAAATATTCCTTTCCACAGTATATATACTAGTTAGGATACCAACCAACTCTATTTTTATAGTATGAACACCACTTGAAAGCCAGATGTCAGATGAATTCCTTGGAAAATTGGGCCCTCACTGATTACTGTGTTCTTACTCAGAGGAGGTTCAGACATTGGGATGATATAACAAGATTTCAAACAGCATTACTCTGAGTATAGCAAAGGAGAAGGGATGCTCCAGCCTGATGAGGCAGAACTTGTTATCATAGAATCAGATATTAGGGGTTGGAAGGGACCTAGAAGATCATCTAGTCCAACCCCCCTGCCTGAGCAGGATCACCTAGACCA
>JANHGL010023558.1:0-15421 GCA_024611195.1 Ceyx melanurus | reverse complement strand
TGACCAGAGAAATCTTGCAGCATCCTGCTGTCTGTAAGGAATCCAGGTATCTTACCTTCAGTTAAACCTTTGCTGTCTCTGTGACCAGAGAAATCTTGCAGCATCCTGCTGTCTGTAAGGAATCCAGGTATCTTACCTTCAGTTAAACCTTTGCTGTCACTGAAGGGTGAAAAACTAGTTCATATTTGGAAATAGGAGTGAAAAATTATCTCAGATGTATAAACCTCAGTGGCACTAGGTGATGCTGCACTACTTGCAGTAATTACTCTGTAGTTCTGTTGGAGGGGATATCTCTTTGGGGGACTTTATGGTGGTTGCTGGTCTGTAAGAAGTCCTAGCAATGAGAATGGAGATGGAGTTGCACTTCTGGCTTTCCTCTGCCTGGGGGCGGTGTGTGGATGCTAAAATAACTACTGCCTGGAATTTTCCTTCTCGTGGGATCTCAAAGGCTCCCACCAGCTGTGACCTTGCTGGTGTTTGTTTGTAAAGCAGTAGAGAGATGTTTTGACTCTGGGTGCTGTGGCTCCCCAGCCAATCACCCCAGGGGGTGGCTGGCTTCTTGTCCAATTACCTTGAGGTTAAAAGGGTATAAAAAGAGCTGTAAATTAATGAATAAAGGCTTCTTGGCATCTTGGTGAAGAAAATCATCTCTTTTCACTCTTTCTCCTCCTCTGGCAACTGGCAGATAAGCAATAGGGGTGTTGTCACACCTGTCTGTAGTTTTCTTTCCTCTGCCACTGCCATCAGCTCAGAGGCTCTCATCCTCCTGAGAGATTCTGCTTCTGACTGTCTGACATCCCTTCCTGCTTGTGTGCTCACCTCTTGCCTGGTAATGACAGGCATCTTCTAACAGTTGTGGCTGGATGAGATGCACTAGGCAAGCCTGGGGAGATCCCGAGATGAAAAGATCTGCAAGAACCCGAGGTGTTATTAAGCTGTTGAAACAAAGAAGTCTAAAATGGCAGAGCTGAACAATAGAGATGGTGTCAAGTTTGAGTTGTGGAGTGGCTTCTTGAAATGGTCCAGGGAAAGGTCTAGACTTGGAAAGCAATGCACTGACAGCACTTAAAAGAGGACTCTGCACATGTAAACAGAATTTACCTTTAAAGTAAGGAAATTTCAAGTGTAAATGCCCATTTGTTCATGGCTTCTTCATGTGCACTGGTGCCAACTTTTGTATATGCAGCAGGTGCAGATGTTTAACCAGACGTAGGTAACCATCTGCCAGGATTACATTCTCTGCCAGTTGCATTTTACTAACTCTTCTGTGCTTTTTTCTTCATGACTCCTCTTCTTGTACAGCTATGGACAGAAATCAACAATCAGGAAACATCCTCCACTAGTGGATTTTTGCTACCCTTCTGATCGTCTGCTAAAGTTGGCTGAACCTAAAAAATACCAGGCTGCTTACCTGCAGCAAAGGTGAGAGGCCAAACAGCCTGGAGGGTCCTATAGGTATGCCCTTGGGTGTTGTAGCATCAGTGCACCTTCAAGGTAATACACACTGGAAGGGAGGATGGCTATAACAGAGTGTAAAATGCAGAGCTGGAACTCTGCTGAGATTAGGATCTCAACTCTCTCATATGTAAATGGTCACAAGACCAAGCTGCCTTCTACTGCAGCAAACATAAGGGTTAAACATTCCAGCTTGCAGCCTCTTTTAACCAACGGGAGGGAATAGCCATGAGTAGTGGTGCCATGACTCTCTGCTTCCAGACCTCTCCCGTCTCCCCAGTGGCCTGTGTCACCAGCAGCACTGAATTATAGCGCCTCCTCACGGATCCTGGAGCTTGCCTATCCAAAGGCACTGCACTCGGACTACCTGATGGCCAGAGAGGTGAGGAGATGGTTGAGTGAGATTTGGACAGGTCAGTGATGTACCGAGTTTTTACATCCTGTATTCTACCCCTGGAAGTGCCCAGTATGTGCTGTGGAGGGGAGAAGCTGTCTTTTTCTGCTGGGGTTTGTGGCACTGAGATGCTGTCTCTGAAAATCTCTCTCCTGAGAGACAGAAAACAGCTGGGGTGAAGCAGCCTAGAACAGCAGGAGAGCCAAGGGCAGCATCTGGGCTGCATACCCTTGTAAAGCAGCCTGGGAAAATGGAGAAACCTGATGGGAATGGCCTGTTCAGCTCCTAGAGAGTACAGTCATGTTTGTAGTTGGGCTGTGCTCCTATCTGTGTATATAGGAGACATAAGCCTGCAAACAGTGTATTTTGGCAGTATTTTACTGGAAGCCTAATTGAGAGACATATTGATGAATTTACTCCTTTTAGGCAGGTCATTGCTTTGGTGGGGGTGAAAATGCTTGGGAGTGATCTCAGATTGCACTCATTTCCATGACAGTGGTTTTCTGGCTGCAGTCTTTGTGCTGGTGAATAAGGGAGGCTGTGCTGGAGCAGACCTTGGCACCAATAACCCTGTTAAAAATAGGGGAAGAAGTCCCATGCTGGAACAGTGCTCACTTTTGCTGTAGGAGTGCAGTTAACCATGAAATCTGACCGTTGCTCCTTAGCCCCTGCTAATTATTTGATTCAGCCAGGAAGACGAATGTGAAAAAACATTAGTCTGGAAGCAATTTCTCTGCACTTTTACCTGTCTACATGTGTCTCATTATAAGCATTCCTCTCCTGGCTGTGGTTAGGTGACAGTTGCAGGGGAAACAAAGTAAAATTGGCTAAGACATACAAATCCCAATAGCATCATAGTTCAGGTGAAAGAAAACGGTTGCTGGGAAAGTTAGAGTGTTTTTTCTTGTGACTGTGTCTGCAGAGCAATGGTGCTGGATGCTCATCCCTTTGGAGAGGGAGGCATGTGTGAGCTGCTGTGGATGAGCTCTGTGTCTGCACATTCCTCCCCCATTCTGAACCCTTGCAGGTGCCAACACGGGTTCCAGAAGCTGCAGGCTTGGCCAAAGCACGCTCGAGGCTAGAGCTCCTAGCAGAGCCCATCATCAGGAAGGTGACCCACAGCTATGAACACAGCTTTCTTGACACTGTCATTCGTCCGGTAAGGCAGCAGCACCCAGGACCACCTATGGCAGGGATGCTGGGCAGAGGTGAGGGCACAGGTGCTCAGTTGCTGGTGACAGCCCTGGATGTGAGGCTGATGGAGATGCTTTCTGGGCTAGAGATCAAGACTTGTTCTCCCTAGAGGGAGGGAGCATGAAATGACTCCCAGCAGCCATCCCCAGGGATAAGCAGACCTGTGCCTGGCCTGCAGTTGTGGGGGTGTGGAGAGATGGACATGTGTCTCATTGGGATCACTGGTGCTAGAGGATGGGTTGAGCAAAGGACTACAAGTAAGAGGAGGCTAGAGGGCAGGTTGTGGGACTGGCCAGACAGTGATTTCTCCTTCTGTGGCTTATCTGGTGCCAGGCCCAGCCATGGACAGATCGTGTCCCCAGTGTGTGTGGCTGGTGGCTGTTAACCTGGGTACACTGAACTGCAGGCTTGTCACCCCTGAATACCAGGAGCACCTGTTAAGGATCTTCCTCTACGTTCTTCCACAGGTTTCCAAGACAGCTCAGCAAGCAATTGCCAGCTCTCGAACCCTGGAGCTGGCTAGGGCAAAAAGATTGCATCCTGACTACAGGCCCCCAAAGGATGCTGAGTGGCCGGTGTTGAAATCCACACAGCGCGCGGTGGCTACACCAAGGCTCATAGAACTGGCCCAGCCTTGCAAAAGGTAGGTGCTGCTCATCTGCCATGGGGAGAAATGATCAGCTGTCAGCCCATTTCACACAGGCTGTGGCACCTTGTTGATTTGGGTTTGGCTAGGGTGATTAAACCACTGCTCTTTCACTTCCAAAATGCATGGATTTTATGAGTGGATGAGCTGGTGCTACAGGGATTGTCCGATGGCCAGCTCACAACTGGGCTGCAGGAAGTTCTGGGCAGGATGTGTTGCAGAAGGTGAGGGAAGCAGTGGCTGGGACACCTTCAGTGAGAGGTGGGCATGCTCTCTTACTGGCATCATGGTGACAGCAGCAGAAGAGTGACTGCTGTTGTCCTCTCTTGAGAGGGAAGAGCAGGGCTCAGGTGATGCTATGTCAGCTGCCAGGCAGCTTTGAGAGATAGCCCTGCTCCAGCTGGAATTGACTGGCTCCATCCTCACTCCCCCAGGTCTCCTATGAGCTTGACTCAGTTCAACCCAGACGTGTTCACAGTGAGGGAGAGTGCCAAGAAGGCAATTTGTTCTGCTCGGATCCAAGAGCTGGCTTGTCCAAGAAAGCGCTGAGCTTCTTCAGAACCACAACCTGTGCTTGTGCCAGCTGCCCTCATCACCCTTTTGGGGCAGTGTTGTGGCTGGAAAACCTACTTGAACGTGAGCAGCCAGCAGGAACATTTTCTTATGAGCAGCCACTTTTACTGGGTTTCATCTGAGGAGTTAAATAAAACAGTCTTTCCTTAAGAACGAAATAATCAGCAGGGAAAACAACCAGCTTTTGACCTAATGTGGGAACCCTCTCTCAATAGGACATGCTATATCTGGATTTTATCACTTTTCTTTTTTCTTTTTCTTTTTTTTTTTTTCTGTAATAATGAAGTAATGAAAACTGCTGGGAAGCCATCACAGGAACTGTTGTTTCACGTAAAGAAGTTTGGCAAACCAAAGCCAATGGTATGCAACAGGGTGATGCAACACATCTCCTGACGTTGGATTTCAAAACTTCTGCTGAAGTTGAGAGATCATCTTAGTGACAGCCAAAGTTTTCTGCTTGTGAGAGAAGCAGAAACAAACAAAGATTGCAAAAAACTGGATCTAGAGTAGATTTGATAATATGCAAAGTTTTAGTACAGACTTGTGAAATGCTGGGGTGGCACATTCACTGATTTGGGGGCTTAGATTGGGGGTCTATTTTCTCAAATGCTGGAGGATGGGCAGATCCAACCCTTTGCTTTGCATGCATCTTCGGTACAAGTTACCCTGGTGGGTTGAGTTTGCGTGGTTCAGATACTCACTTGTGTGACCCCAGGCAAAATGATGGAGCCATTCATTAAGGTTTTTTGGAGCCTGACTGAACAAAGCAAGAGTTTCACTTAGTGTCAGGAAGAAGGCACATTGCAAATCCTAAGAAGAAAACAGGTACTTGTGCCAGACTCTGCAGGACAAACTCTGGGGTCCAGTCAGGTCTGAAGGTGGCAGCTGAATTAAAGGGGAACAACACAGCCTGCGTGGGACGTGGCCCAGGGAGACTGCTGCTGTGTTTCCTGTGAGCTTGGTGTGCTTTCAGCTGGCAGCCCAGCTCTTGGCAGTGTGATGGAGATCCAGAGACAAGAGACATGCTCCCTAGCAAGGGACAAAAAGCTGTAAGTGAAAGCGTGTGGCAATTGCAGTGCCAGCATATCTTAATCTTCCCTGTGTTCAGCTGATTCTTTTTCCGAAGGAGTAGAAGCAGGTGACTACAAACCACAAGAGGACTCATCAGAGGGTCCAGTAATTGATTAAATCATCCACCAAGCACAGGATTTTTTAACCGTTTTGAACAAGGTACGGTCACTGGGCAATGGTGATGGTTATTTTTTAGTCCGTGCATGTTTTGTGTCAGGATGGATGACAAATTCAGGCTTGAGAATGGCCAGAAGATGGCTGGGCCCTGGACCCCCCACCCTGTGGAGAAACCCCAGAATCACCACCCTCTGCCGCCTTGTGGCTTGGGGTGTGCACAGGGCTGTGTGGGCTGCCATGGATGGACCTGTGGGCACCCTATAAGAGGAGGTTGTCCTTGTGTGTGGGCTCTCTCTGTAGCAAGAGGGGTTAAAGTCCTGGTGTCCACTGAAGCTGCTCTTGAGAAGCATTGCTCTCCCAGGGGAAGGAGTCTTCCTCCTTCCACTGTGGCAGGGAGCACAGGCTGGGACATAATACAGCTCCTCTCATCAGAAAACATTGCTTTATTTATTAATGCATTGGAGGGGGGGGTAGAAAAAAGACCATTTCCCTTTGGTGGCCTTTAACAGAAATGTGAAGAATGCATTCAAAGGGGGATTGTCTTGGGCTAGTTATGGTGTAGTCACTCTTTTTGTTAATATCTGGAGCTGACTTGGACATCTTGAGCTAACCAAGATCACCTGAAGGACACATCTGTTTTTCCAGGTGTGCCCCTCTCTGGATGAACTGTATATTAAAGCTAGCACACATACTTTGCCTCTGGGTATCATAAAGAAAATAAATAGTTTTTATTTCCTTCTATGTTTGAATCTTTTATGGCAGCATTTCTGCAAGCCTGGGACAAAGGCATGAGATTGTCCTGCCCAGTGCAGCCATCATTAATGGATGGGAATCACTAGACAGATTATGCAGCCATTAGAATGTAAACACATATATATATAGTATTTTTTTCCTGGTTATATACATTTCAAATAAAACACACGTTAAATAACAGGGTATTTTTTTTTGCATCTCAAAACCTATTGCAACAGAAGAACAGCAAGGAAACCTGCTCTGAAGAGCTTCACTATCAGCAGCAGCCATGAGGACTGGAGCATCATCCTCTAGTCCCTGACAGACCCACTTTCTGAGGGCAGCCCTTCAGACTTCCTCCACTCTGCCAGGCGCTGCTTGAACCATTTCTGGAGGGAAAAAAAAAAAAAGAAAAAATAAGAAAAAAAAAAAGAAACCCCAGAGATGGAGTACATTGGGCTGAGCAGACTGAATAACCTTGCTAAAGGTGCAGATGTGGTCAGAATAGGGATCCAGGCAGGGAAACTCGTGCTATAGTGATCTTGTAGCAAGGTGTTGCACTGCTCCCAGGCAGCATGGGCAGCTGCACAGCCATTCCTGCCTGGATGCTGGTGGTACCTGTGTGTGTACCTCTTGCAGACTCATTGGTCTTCTTCCCTTCAGACCTTGAAAGCAGGCGTGAGTCCTCATTTTATTGCTGTGAGTCTAGGTTTTTCTTGCAAACTAGATTAAGATTGGCCAAGAAGCTGCTGGATGGTGTCTGTTTAAATGGCTGGAGCAGTGAAACAATCACTGCAGGTCCAAAAATGATAGGAATCAAAAGCTGAGCTGCTTCAGAAAGGATCAGAGGGACAACACAGTGGCTATTGATGAATTTAAGCTCAAATAGATTTAAAAAAGAAGTTAAAAATGACTTTTCAAATATTATGCATGGTTACATTATTCTGTAGTAATTTAGCATCTCTAAGCCAGCTCCCAGAGCTGCAGATGCTACTTCAGAGCTGCTGTTTTAATTGTTAGAGAACTTGCAGCTGGATAAAGCCATGCTGTAAGAGGAGAGCTGTAACTCCTGTGTGCCAGAATAACAGCTCAGCCTTTTGCTTGCAAATATTCATGTGGTTTGCTTTGCTGCTTCTCATTTTGTTGCTGTATTTTCTCACAGCTATTTTGGAAGCTATTGTGGTTCACAGTGATACAACCACAGTGCTCTCTGCAAGTGCCTGCCTAGCCTCCTCCCAAAAATTTCACTTCCTCTCCTCAACCCCCATCTTCTGTTGACTCAGGAGGTTGTGCATCTCACTTTTACTAAATTTTTAATGTAAATGGCTGTGATATTTAGAAGATGAAGCACTGCAGAGGTCGGGACCATTGATTCTCTGTGTGGTATGCAGTATGGGCACTCTGCAGCTCACCATCCTTCTATTGATCTTGTCCCTAATGTGACCTTTGTCTCTAGATCTCTAGGAGTACCCTGGATTAGTGGAAAAAGATGTCTACCAGGGAAGATTTCAAGACATCTCCAAAGATGTCCTGTGCACATATGGCCTGTGCTTATAACTTGCTTTAGGAAAAAAGACCCCCAACAAACTGAAGCAGTGTTGCTTCTAAGGAGGAAAAGGTATTTCAAGGGTACTGCCTCAAACAAGCAGTCACCAAAGCTTAATAGAGGAGGGGTCTCCTATTCCACTCCAGCCAAGGACTATCAATGAAATGGATGTTATATCAATATTCCCTGGAACAGGCTGCGCTGCAATCGGAAGGAGTTGGGAAGGAGCTGTTTGCTTCTGAAGCCCCAGGTAGCCAGATATAGCACAAGGTTTGGTGGAAGTCCCTGACTGTGGCATCCTCTCCCTGTCGAGGGACTTTTGGAGGTGTCCATGTCTACTGGAGAGGCTGACAGCCTTGTCTGACATCTGGACTTGGGGACAGCGAGGTAGCTAATTGCAGTGCACAGCCTGAGCATGTCACAGAGCACATGCTGCAGGTGTTGCATCTGTTCTGTAGCTGGTTTAAAATGTCTGTAGTCTCCTCAGACTGTCAATTCAGCAGTGTTTTGGGCACCCAAGACTGTCAGAAAGGACAGCAGGCATGGGTTATATGTTCAGGGCTACACAGCCAGCCAGTGACCCTTGAGCTGTGCCCTCTTTCTAACTGTGGGAAGTACTAGCCTGATCTTCCAGCCCGGGCTGGGGATGGGGCTCCCTGGCAGGGGGTGTGAGGACCCCAGTGGGTCACAGGGCTGTTATTCAGGAGGCCATGGCTGTGGGATGAAGGGGAAGGAGCTTTGGGGATACAGGGGCAGAGACGTGGGGTACAGGAGGCGTGGTGGTGCAGCAGAGTTATGTGGGTGCAGCGTGGAGTCAGGGGTGCACTAGAAGTTGCAGAGATTAGTTGTGGGTGCAGTGAGGAGCATTCAGGGTGTGCAAGTAGGGAGTGTATTGGGCACAGGGGGAACACCAGGAGGTTGCAGTAGGAAGCATGTGGGAGGACAGAAGGGTGCAGAGGGTAGTGTGATAGAGAGCTGGGGACAGGACAGGCAGGAGATGTGTGGGGAGTGTGTGGCAGACAGGCATGCAGGGTGAGAAGGGCTCGTGCTAAGCTGGGGAGGAGAGGCATATACTCACCAGGGTTTGCTCCTCAGAGAGCCCAGTTTCAGCTGCAATGAGGCACAGCGTGGTGGGATCCGGATGCTTGTTTACCTTGCAGAAGTTGTATTCCAGGATCTCCAGCTGTTCCTCAGTGGGAGTCACTGGCTTCTCTGTGGCCATCTCCTCCTGGGGCAGAGCTATGGGGCCAGGCACTGTGGAGAGGACCTGGTGTCATTGCCTAAGGTGGGAGCGGCCAGTGGTGATATACTTGCTAAGCCCCAGATTTGCCTTTCTCATCCCCACCAGGTCCCCCCTCCCCAGTGTCCTATGGCTGTGGCAGGGCATAATTCCCTTCCCAGAGGAGCCAGGCACCCCAGCCCCACAGCAATTCCTGCCTCTGTTTCTCCACTGTGGCAACCACAAGCCAGCAGTGCCCAGCTGAGCTGTCTCACCATCTCCCTTGTCTCACTTAGCTGGCAGGAAACTGCAGCCTGTCCTCTGCTCAGCACTCCCCTGCTGCTGCATTTATAGCCAGTGTGACTCCTGTGGGGATGATTCCTGTTTACAGACATATTTAGACCTGGGCGTCACACAGGAGTGATGTCACAGCAATGGGTATGTTGAGGGAGTTAATTTAAATACATTAATTTA
This sequence comes from Ceyx melanurus, assembly GCA_024611195.1. Taxonomy (NCBI): domain Eukaryota; kingdom Metazoa; phylum Chordata; class Aves; order Coraciiformes; family Alcedinidae; genus Ceyx; species Ceyx melanurus. Next base: position 6,000 of record JANHGL010023558.1, on the reverse strand, counting down.
AAAGCATTATTTATCCTCTGGGTAAGAGAGCAGTCAGTGTATTGCATCCAGCCTAGCATGTTTGGTTTTTGGTTTTGTTTTTGATTTTTCATCTTCTCTCAATGACCAGGCAAGTTTGTGCAAGCCAATCACAAACCAGAGGACACCAAATCTTTTGGGAGAGTGGGCTTGGACACAGAAATCCCCCCATTTTCCGTCCTTATCTGTGACCTGGTCCTCCCACCAGCACCATGGCCACACAAAACTGGTGATGAGCAGGTGAGCTGCTTTGTTTTTACTAATATTTAATGCTATCATGCATGGGCATAAACAGTTAGTGGTGTTGTTCCTGAGCACCTCTGCACTGTTTGTTTGCTTGGTTGGTTGGTTTTTGGTGTATAAAAGGTCAGTCCTTGGATTGTACTTGGATTGTGGACGTCTGTTGCCCAAGTGCACACAGCCTTTGGCTGTGATCAGTGCTCCTGGCAATGGCAGAAGCAAAGAACCCACATTCTCTTTCCAGAGTAACGTTTCTCCTACTTCTGCTTTGCACAAATCTCTCTCAGACTTGGCACATAAGCACAAGCAAAACAAGTAAGTACACCTTGCCCTCACAAAGCACGCAGAAGTCCCTTGATGCTGAGTCATTTTGGTGTTTCCGAAACCAAGTTGTGGGGTGTTGGTGGGGGAGGGGCTGGGTGCAAAAATGTGACCTTTCTTGATCTGCTGTCTTGCTATCCAAGTTGCTTGCCTCTCTCTGTCAAGTGGGATAGTTTGTGTTGTTTGCTCTCTAGTGCTACCACGAGCCCTTGTCCCACCTTGGGACTCCTCTGGGTCACCTGCCGCAGTCCAGCTTCTCCTTCCCTTTGGCTCTGGGATGTAAGCTGGTCACCTCCATCATTCTGCATCCCTACTGCATAGCCTTAAACCCAACTGTTTTCCTGGTTGACTGATAACTCACCTTAACCTGCTCAGCACGCTGCAGTGTACTGCGTGCCTCGGGGCTCTCACTTGCTGCCAGCACTGCTGGGAAGGGGCTCAGCTCCAAAATTGCCTTGCAGCTTGCAGAGAGCCAGCTCTGATGTTCACAAGAGGCTGGAGAGATTCTCTTTGAGCTTCACCTCAAAAAGCAAAAGCCTCACTGAACTTTGCAGGATGTGCTTTGAATAAAAGAATAATTTGGCATTTGAGTAGGGTCTCACGAATAGACTTGTTGTAAAACAGCCCACTCTGCTCGAGTCTCTTGGTAAATACTGACTGTCACACAGTGGTTGTGTAAGGCTGGAGTGCCCCAGAGTGTGATGGAGTGTGCTGGTAGATGGCATCATCCGCTGCCCCTGGATGGTCTGGGGAAAGCACCCCAAGTGCTGCAGACTGAGCTGGCTTTGTCTACAGAGTGTTGTGGCTATAGGTGTCCAGCAGCAGCTGTCTGGGCTTTCCTGGGAGTAGCTCAGTGCAAGCTACCAGGGGAAGCTACCCCTACTTACTACAGGAATGGGATGGACAAAATTCAGTCCCTCATGTGTGTGAGCTGGTGGGGGGCCAGGTGAATGCTGCTCACCTACCTTGGACATTTGAAGACCTCTGGAAAAGTTGCTGTGGGAGGAGATCCCCTGGATTGGAGGTGCTGCTCTCCAGCACTGTGGATGCCAGACTCCATGAGGTCAAAGTGCAGGTGAGGCTAAGCTGAGGCCTCAAGTCCTTCCTCTCCTCCTTGATCAGCACCAAAGTGAGCCACCTGCCCTTCTAGAAAGCTGGGGCTCCTCATCACCTCTAGATCATGCATCTAGCCTAGGCCACCAGCAGCAACATGTCCTGGTGGTTCATAAATAATTCTTTTCAGCCTGCTGCATTAATGTACATTAATGTATGTGCACTGATTTGCATAGGGAATGCACGTTTCAACTTTCATGTTTCATCTGCACAGCTCTATTTCTGATCATCTTTAGGTTCCTGAGGCATTTCCCCGTAGGACACAGTATCTTCTACATGCTGGCAGCTAAGGGTGCCATGAGTACACAGGATGTGATGCCCCATGTTTTTTCCTTGTCTCTCCTCTGCACCTGCTCTGGAGGAAGAACAGTTCCTACCTCTTGAGTCTGTAAGATGACTTTCAGGGTAAGGTCAAAACCCTGGGGGTTCTGGAGGACTCTGCAGCTCTCCCCACATTGCTCCACTGAGCATTGGAGGTTTTAGGAGCCATGTGGCTCCCAGCACTGAGTACCTCTGGGGTGCTAAAAATTGGGGGTATATGACAGGACTTGAGGACACCAGGAGTCCCTAAATATCATGACTGGCCATAACTGGACTTAAATGCTACTTAAATGGAGCCCCAGTTAAGCCCAGGCCTGGAACTTGGCCTTCAGGCTGCACAGGACTTCCATCTACATGAGAGGTGATTTTCTTCACATTTCTTTAAGCCTGGCAGAAGTATGGAGAATCACAACTCCTTTTTTCAGCATCTGAAAAGCACCACTGCTCCCTGCTTTTTTTTCTGTCTAATTTTTTGCAGGCAATGGAAATAAATGGCTTTTTTAGTGCAAAGGACATAAACCATATCTTCTGGTTTTGGAATGGCTGGGGGCCTGTGGTCATCATTCAGCCCTGTGAGCAGCCCCATGCCCACTGCTGTCTCCCCTGGGGAGCACAGGTACAAGAGCTTGATGGTAGGGGTTTACTCACCCAGGTAGAAATGACAATACCAGATCACTGTCACAGTGAAACCACAGCACTGGTGACATCTGCTTTGGCCTATATGTCAAGCTGGGGAATTCACACTTGGGTCTGACTAACTGTCTTGGTTTTAGGTGGAGCAATGTGAAAGCAGCCATCAGATGAAGCTTTCAAGGGGTTCATTCGTTGCCTGGGCTGCAGATGGCTCCAGCCAGCATCTCTGCATACAGAGAGGCTGTGCAAGCAGCACCTGGTGCTCTTAGTGTGGCTGATGGTGCATTTAAATGCACCTTCAAGACCATTTCGGAGTGAGCAGGCAAAAGGCAATGACTGATGGACACAAGTTGCACTAAGAGAAAGTCTTAATAGATATTGGGGGGAAAAAAAATTCAGTGTGTGTGGGTCCAACATGGGGACAGGGACCAGAAAAGTGATGGCATCTCCATCCTTGATGATGTCTAAAAATCAGCTGGACAAGGCCCTGAGCGACCTGAGCTAGATGTAAGGTGGGAGCAGGGGGGTGGAGAGAGACCTTCCTCTGCAATTGTACTGCCTGTGTCCTGGGGTTGCCTTCAGCTCCCCAGAGACACTGGAGTTACTAGCAGGGCTCCCAGCTCTGGCCCGAGATGGGAGAGGAAACCCCTCTGTCTCCCAGCATGCCTGCCCAGTGCTGCTAGCAGAGTCAGCATCTACTATTCTGACAGAAAGCAGCTCTTTATCCAGAAAATACAAGATCTCTGCTCAGTTTTGCTTTTCTGAACAACAGCTACAACAGCTGTCTGTCTGTGCAGCTTTCTAATGATTTACTGTACTTGGAGCCCCTGGAAAACTCTCTGAGCATTAGCTCCTGCTCTGCTCTTGGGGCTCCCAAGACCCTGCAGTGCTTCTTGACCCCTTCCACTGTGCTCTCCCCAGGGCCAGGGCTGAGATGCGACTGGAGGCATCTGCATCTTGTTTGAGCTTGCAGTCATTTCCTGCCGCTTTGGGGCTCAAAATAGCAGTTCTCAATGCAAAAGAGCCCTCCCACTCTCCCTTGCTGTGCTGAAGAGCCATGTCCTGTCCCCAAGCTTTGCTCGGCCTCCTGCTGTGGGCTGGCTGTGGATAACATCAGCCAGCATGGCGCACAGGATAAGGTGGGATGAAGCCTTTAAAAATAAAACAAACTCAGCCATAAATGAGGAAAAGACACCTGTCATGCATCCTGTAAGCTACCAGTTCAGACTTCTAGAAGATAATATCAGATGGGAACAAAGCAAACAAGAACAACAGCAGCTGCTGAAGCAGAGACAGTAGTGCTCCCAGCCTGGGGTGTCTGCCTGCCTGTGTGCCCCTCTCCCCTGCCCCAGGTACAAAGCTGCTACACCACTGCCCTGCTGGGTGCTACCACAATCTCCCCAGCAGCAGCAAGCGCAGGTCAGCTCCTCCCTCCCCTGCCCGCCCCCTCCCCAAGTGCAAATCCCCCCCAGCACCCCCAGCTTACAGCCTGTGCTTACCTGGAGCTGACAGGGACCAGAAGTGTGTAAAACAAGAACCCTGCAGGTCCTCAGGTGATTGCTTAAGTATCTGCGTGTGTGTGTGACAGGCAGGGACCTGAAAAACCTGCTGCAAATCACAGGAGTTGCTGTGATGCCAGCCACTCTCTGGGCTGGTAATTCAGGTTTAGCACCCCCTCTCCTTGGCAGGTCTCAGTGCATGGTTGTAGGCACTGTGGGGCTCCCGGGATGGGTGGCACAGGAGCCGTCGGAAGGTGGGGGAGCTCTGGTGGATATTGCTGCTTACCTGACTCATGCCTGTGCTCTTTTCCCTGGGACCTGCTCTTGGCCATCCACGAAGACAGGACATAGGAAGATATTCTGGCCCAGAAGGATTTTCTTATGTTTGCACGCTGTCTTTTATTTTACTCCATACATGTGCCCCAGGCATTGTAAAATGTGAGTAACCTGACCCACAGGAACAGGATAGGCTCCTCTCTTCCCTTATTTTTTAATATAATCAGAGAGAAACTCTTTAATGTGGTAAAAACTTTTTCCCATAGCCTGTGAACCCAGCCCAGACTTGTACTGCAAACGCTGGCAGCAACATGTTTCAAGCTGAGACATGCCCATGAAATAGCTTCATAGGCTCCACAAGTCCTGCAGTGACAGTGTGAAAGTCACATCACAAATCTGGCTGGCAAATGCTAATGCTTTTCTGATCCTGGAATCTTTTTGGCCCCATTTCTTTTCCTAGGAGAGGGTCAAAGTACTGCTGGAGTTTGTAAGTCACCTGGTATGAGGATATCCTGGCCCCAGAGGATGTCCTTTTCTGAGGAGAGTTAGATTGAAAGAAAAGGAAGGGTGCATCCAGATCCATCACAAGGTTTTCCTTCCTTCAGGTGAAGAAATTCAGCTGTTGTGATGGGCATTTGACAATTGTGCATGATACTGTGGCATTGCAGTGAGGAGTTGGCAGCAGTAGCCTATGCTCAGCTTCCCACTCCTGTCCACCCCTCTTGCAGAGCTTTGATTATCATCCAGTGCTTGCACTATGACAAGATGTTGGCTGCAGTCACTTTGCAAGGGACACTGAACACATAGCTTGGGGGCATCCTGGACAAAATGTCCCACTAACACTGTGGGGAGATAGGCTGGAAAAAAAGATGATGACAAGAGGGGTGAATCAACTTGTCAAGTCATGAGGAGAGAATGGGACAGAATTCAGCTTTTCTGACTCGTTCGTATTACCTCCTTCACATACATGTGTCTCCCCTAAATTTTGCCATGTTTTTCTTCCTGAAAATGAGGCTTAATACCAGCACCTCTAATCCACGCACTAAACAGAGATTTGTTTTCAAAGTATATGAAACCTAACTGTCAGAGAGACAGCAAAGCCTTCCCTTCCCCCCTGAACATTGTAATGAAAAGGTTAATTTGTTCTGTGATTGTTTTGTTGTGGTGGTGGTTGTTGGGTGTTTTTTGGTTTGTTTGTTTGTTTATTTGCATTTATTATTTTTTTTCCTGATGTTCTGGGCTTTTCTAGCTATTAACCAAAAAAAAAATCATGAAAGGAAACAAGGCTTTACAGATTTTTTTTTTCTGGCTTCCATTCGGTTAGAGAAGAGTTTCCTAACCAGCTAGTTAGAACTAGCAACATCCCTGTTCCTGAATGGACAGCATGCCCCCAGGTGGGTTTGGTGACCCCAGGGGTGGATTTGGTGCCCCCAGGGGTGGCTCTGATGCCCCTGGAGGTGCCTCTGATGCCCCCAACCCCCCCTACTGCCCCCCAGGGGTGGCTCTGATGCCCATTTCTCCTCCCCAGGTTGGAAAACGCAGCCTGGAAAAGCCCAGCTGGGAATTTGATCCCCAAATT
>JANHGL010023557.1:0-37620 GCA_024611195.1 Ceyx melanurus | reverse complement strand
TAGAGTTCTAGTGACTCTGTTTAAGTGACAGAGCAGAGTTAATGACACTGTTAGATGCTGTTGAAATCAAATATCCATGCACAAGAGATAACTCATAGGATATAATGTTGATGTATGATGGGAAGCTAGTCTTTATTATCACAGGTGTAAATTTTCACACCTCTGTTATCAATTTTGCAATTATAACTGGGTTTCCCAGTAAAGTAATTTACTACTCACTACCATATAGGATGAAGAAAATGAACATTTATCCACCTTCAACTCAATTAAATATTCATCGTTCCCCAAAAATGGGGGAGAGAGGATTTAAATCACTTCCAAACTGTTCTCCAGCACTGCTTTTTTTTCTTAAGGAGGAAGAAGTCTGCCTTGTGAAAAGCATAGATTTGATGCAAAAAAAAAAAAAAAAAAGACAATAGGAGTGTAATACATTCAGGGATGCGGCACAGATTTGGCTCATCAGTCACTTGTGTTGTGGGAGTCCAAAACAGTAATAAAATCAACACAAATCCAGCTTTAGCACGAGAAGAGAGGGTAGATTCTCGAGTCGGATGAAAGCAGCATCATTCCAGCTCTGATTAAAGCGAGCAGGTTGTGCTTGGAGAGCAGAAAGCATAACAAAGTTCGTTCTGGCTCATGGTTTTCAGCTCGGATGAGCAAACACTCAGCAAACACTGACCTTTCCTCATTTTTGCCTCCTCTGGGAACTTAATATTTTGTGCAAGAAATTTGAGATTTCTTTGCCTGCAAGTAGCAATTTTGGTGCTTTGTTAGTTTCAGAGTGTTTGACTTATCTTTTTAATATGAACCCGTGCTGGACTCAGGGAGAGTTGTCTCCTCCTTCCCACAGGAGCTCTGTCCATGGGTCATGCTGAGCTCTGAGCTCGGTGGCACCTCATCTCCACTCCAGCACTGGCAGACAACTCATTTTTAAGGCTAAAGATAAATATCAGATACTTTCCCAGCACTGCCCCCAGGGCTGAAGCTGGATGCTATGGAAGAAGCCAAATTCACAACTGCAAAAAAAAAAACCCTTTATCATCCCTATCAGCATTAATTACTCAGGAGCTTAACTCACAGCACCTCCCTCCTTCTCTCCTGCTTTCCTCCTGTCCTGCCTCTGCTCTGTCAAACCTTCCATCATTAAATCTGTGATTTCTCATGGCTCTAAACATGCTCGGGTTGTTGGCTAATTCTCAGCGAGACTTTTATTCCAAAGGCTTCTCCAACAGCCTGATTATATAATAACAGCTTGCTCATTACCCCGAATATAAATAGTTGAAGTATCCCCCGAGAATGGACACAGCTGGTGGAACTTCCCATATTAGCACCGCATTAATATTTATGGCAGCACTGTGTAAGTATGCAAAATATTGGCATCCCTCCATGCAAAAGTTTACACATCTGTCATTAGTGACTCTGCCCCAACATCACAGGCAGGTTGGGGAGAGAGAGAGAGGGGAGCCTGTAACCTGGCTGACATGGAGAGGAGACAGCTCCAGCTCTCATCCAGCACCATCTCCTCTGCAGCAGAGTCACCCGGGGAGGGATGGGAGTCCCCTCGCCCCACCGCTCTCCGTATGGCCACCGGCATCCATCTGATTAATGGGGGGTTTGTTTTGGCTTATGAAGTGAAATATTAAAGGACGTGATGAGAACCAGCTAATTGTACATATAACCTTTAAGATGTCTCGGACAGGATTCTAGCCTTCACCTAGGGTTATAAAAAGAAAGTAATGGGGCCATAAAAACACATTTAAGTATGCCTTTAAAGTTAAGGAGAGTTTAATTGCGGGCGCTGGGGTGCCTGGGAGGAAAGTCTTTCACAGGTAACATGTTCCTGGGAGAGGCTTAGCAAGGGCCATGCTCATCATTGAGCTCCCAGGCTTCACCTGCCCTGAGGGGCATTGGTTTGTACTAATAAATGTCCCAACCGTAGGACAGATTGTAAATGAAAGTGATATTTAATGGCCCAGATTCTCCACCAGTGTAAAGAAGCCCCCTCCACTGCTCGTGCTAGGCCTGGCTTGGTTTGAATCCAGATGTTACTGACCTGTGACTACATGATTTTGGGAAGGTCTAGAGAGCAGTTGCAATGAGACAACCTCTGCCAGGTTCACAGCAGCCTGAGAAGGTGCACCAGGGTCCCTTGGCTTCATCATGCTCCCACCCAGACAGGACCCTGCACCGTGGGAAAAGGAAAACAGAAGAGGGGAAAGGTTTTTTATTTTCACTCAGAGTGACTTTTAGTCCTGCAGGCCAAGATGCAGATTAATCTGTGGCCAACTGCAGAATTGGTTTGGTGCCCCAGGAAGGCTGTGGCAAGGCAGCTGGGAGTCACCATGGGGAGGCAGCATGCCCAGAGCAGACAAGACAGCTGGCCCCAGCCTCCCTAAATGCAGGATGATATTCAGCAAAGCACCAGGAGGCAGGAAGGAGCTTAGCAGGCTCAGCAATAGCTGCACATGTGTGAAGGTGCAGAGCAGAGCTCAGTCAAGCTGCTGCTTTATAATACTTTTTTTTTAGCTAGAAAAAAAAACTTTAATTGAAGGGAAATAGATGAACAGAAAGCAGAACAAAATCTGGAGCATTTATAGTGACTATACATCCAGGAACACCTTGAGGCTACAGCATAACTCTCAGAGCCTGGGTTTGCAGGCTTGGGCACAAGAAATTCCCGCTTGACAACTGTCTGATGAACCTCAAGGGACGGATAACTTTGAGTGACAGCTAAATAGGGACAGCCAGATCTTAGCAACATGCCTAACAGAGCTGCAGGAGGTACCTCACTGGCTGAATGACCCTCTCAGAGAAGTTGGTATGGTCACAGAAGGACAATGCTCCAGTTGTGTTTCCAAGCCCGTATCCTGCTGAGCTGCTCTGACACCAGGAATGCAGCTTTGTGTTCAGCATTGCTCATCTATTACCACTCAGCTACTGCCAGGGGTTTTCTCTGCAGTGGGAAGCACCAAAGTCTTTGGTATTGGCAGCTTTCAGAAGAATTGGTATCAGCTCTGTTCAGGTCTGTTTGCCAGCTCGGGGCTGCAAAGCATCAAGGGAAGAGATGTGCAATAGCTGCTTTGCTGCTCCATCAACCAGTCAATCCCACATTCCCCTCGGAGCCAATGGTGATGAAGTAAGATGCAGTCTGCTGGCAAGGGTACAGATAGTGCAGGGGTTCTCCACCTCAAAAATGTGGCTGGTGACACAGCTACAGAACAGTTAATATTTGGGGACAATTCCTCACAGGCAGGTGGAGGTATAGTCAGTGAACTCACAAACTTGCCCGAGGTCCCTCAAACCTGACAGTGATGTGGGAGTGCAGGCAAAGGAGTGACAAAGTGACCTGCTGCTGGTGGCAGGCACCCCTGTGAGCACCAGGGAGGGGAAGGGCAGCAGGACCCCGGCTCTGGGAACCTCCATCCTCTCTGGTGTTCTGGGTAAAATTAATTGATAAAACATAATCGCTGCATCAATGCCTTTTTAGAAAAGATAAAGTGCATTTCAAAGCTAATTTAGGCCTGCAGACAAATGGCTTAAAGAAGAGCTACTGTGCTGAAAAATGCCCATGTCATTTTTTCCCCAAATCATAGTTTCAATGCACACAGCCTCAGCCTGACATTCTGAATTATGGCTTTTATTAAACATTAGTAATAGAGTGCACTTAAATCATGGTTTCCCTGTAAAAGAGAGATGTGTTCAACTCAGATCTGCACATTTTAATGCCATATTTCTTCCTTTTACTCTCCCCGCAAGATAAATTTACTTACTCCACAAAAATGTTTTGCTGAAAAGAATAATTCATCCTTCAGCGTCCATCTAATGTACCTTGTGAGTAATGTGAAATGATGCAAAAATTACAATGCACCGGCCATGTCTGGAATGCTTAGATGCCTCCGAGTTAGAGGTTATGCACACACAGTATTGAAATTAGATTTAACAACTATCATCTTTTACAATGTTGCCTTGATGATTTTTTTCCCCCCTTTTTATGGCTTTGATCAGATGCCTCTTGAATACATTGCCAGTTGCAAACCTCAGAATCTGCTACTCTGCGAGCCATGCTCAGCTATGAGCCATGTTGCCAATAGCTGCATGTTTTATTTTTTTTTTAAGTGAGAATATTTGTAGCCACAATTTGCTCTAGCAGGCAAAAATCAGATTTTTTTTATTTTTTATTTTTTAATCTGTCAGGAGATCAAAAAATAGGTCGTGGGGTAACCAGACAGCTATGGAAACAGCATCCTCTAGGTACCAGTTTTGGCTCTGATGAGCCACCAGGCTCTGGGGGAGTGAGGTCACACCTGTCCTGGTTGTCCTGGGAGAGCTCTGCAGCCTCAGCACAGCGTGAAGGGACCAAGGGCTCCATCCCAGCGCATGTCCCAACCCCTGGCACTAACCTAGGGCACAGCAGGTCACTCCTACCCAAACTGCCTGTCCAGCCTTCCCTTTCAGGTACACACACACACACACACACACACACACACACACACACACACGAGCAGAGCCAGCCCCTGCAACATGACCTTTCCTTAAAGGACAGCAACCGCACCACTGAATCAATGTCCCTCTGCCAGGAGCTCTGCATTGGAGCTGCATTGCAGTGTCAGCACCGGGACTGATCCAGCTCCAGCTCTTACCTGAGTTGAGCACGACCTCCCAACCCGCAGGTGAGTTGACCTGCACTGCTCCTTGAGAGGGAAGATGGGGTTTAATATGGTAAAGCACCTATAGATACTGGGGCTGGGGGCTTGGCAACAAATCCTGTTAACTCAGCACGGAGTTTGATTAGCAGGGAAAAGAGCGATATTTAGTAAGCACTGCATATCTTTTGCTTTCTGTATGTCTCAACCATACTACAAATATTAACTAATTGGTCCCGCAAGACTCGTCCAACATTGCTAAGAGAAGAATAATCCCTCTCTTTTGCCAACTCCTGGTCCCTGGAGGTAGGAGCAACCACCATTCTCAGCAGTGCTCCCCGGGGACACCCCAGCCCTGGAACTCACACTAAGTCACTGCAGAATATTTGTGATTTATAGGTTGGGTTTTGTTGGGTTTTTTTTTTCATTGGTACCTGGCAGTCCCAGCAGGGTTAAGATCCCATTATACGAAGCCTATAGGAAAACCAGTCTTGCAGATTGTTTGCAAGAGAGCTATAAAAATGTGACTAAGAGAAGCAACTTCATATATACCACAGAACAGTTTAGAGGCGTGAAATCTCTAACAGCGTCTCTATCAGCTCTGGTGACAATTCAGAGGCTCACAGAAAAGGGTTTGTCTGAGTTAGCTGCTCTACAAAGAGTCCCCAAAGAGCATGTAAAAAGCCTCCTCGATTTGACCTGCTGAACCAAAGTCAGGTGGGTTGTTATTAAGACCTGGAATTATTGCTGTGCTGTTGCTGTTTGGTGGCTGACAACAGGAAAATCGCTGGACGACGGACATTGGCAGTGACTTTATTGATAGCTTGGTGGCTTTGGCTGTCTTCATTACGGTTCCTTCCAGTGAACTTCAGTTCCATTCAAACGTCCTCTCAAAGAGCATAAATGCTTCCAAAAGGAGGTGGAAAAACCTTCAGCACATTAGCTAATAGCACATCAGAGGAAGTGCCTGGCTGCGACTGTAACCTCAGTAGCATCTTTACACGGGAGGACGTAAACTGTCTCTGAATTATTTATTGAAGCAAAGACATCAAATTGGACAATTAACCTTGAAAACTTAATTTAAGCACCATAAAAGAAACATCTCTTGAAAAACGTGTCCTTAATAAAAGTCAGGAGAACAAAATGTAGCAGGTTTTTGCCATGGTCCGTTGCAGTAACTGGGAACTTCTGCAGGTTTGTCCCTGTGGAGAGATTAGAGCTGGAGGTGATTTGGCAATAACACAGCAATTTGAAGAGCAGGACAGAAGCATCCCTAGAGCCCTCTGTGTGCTCCTGTGAAGGATGCTCCTCCTTTGCCTGAGCAAAAGAGGGGAGCCTGGGCAGCCTCAGGCTCTATCTGCCCTGAACAGCCCCAAATAACCCTGCAGTTTCCAAATGCCTCAGTTTCCCTGTAGGGATGGAGGGAGATAACACTGGAGTGCTGGAAAGGTAACAGAGCTGGAGGCTATGAGGTGTCTTCACGCCCTTCTCAAAAAGCATTGGGTCAATAGAGCTGTTCAGAAGGGGTTTGCCAGACACAAGATTTTATCCAGCCTGGACATTCTTCATGTTCCAGTTTGGCAGCAAAAGGTGGGTATTCCCTCACTCCTGCTTCCCCTTGGTGTCTGCTGTGCTCTTCTGACGCCACTAAACGATGGAAGCTGTAGAAGGCTTCAGCAATTTATTCTGTTTAATTTCCTCCACAAAGGTGTTTTATCCTCACTAATAAAAAGAGTGGAACTTGATCATTTCTAAAATATTGTCCCTTCTAAATCTTTATGGCTCAAAGTGGACTGAGATCATTAGAAGTTACTTTATGTGCAGCTCAATCAGCTCCAAAGGGCTATCTCAGTCACTCGGTGCTTGCTGAGAGCAGATCCCATTTCCCAGAGGCAAAAGGACAATACTTAATCACTTCCTTGCTTGTTAGGTGTTTTAACAAGTTGTATTAAGCTTCATCAGTTGGAGCTTTCATGCCAGATTAAAAATGATGGTTCACTTCGTTATTATAGGCCATCATTTGTTTTCTTTTCTTTTGCTGGGCACTTGCATGCCACTGTAATTTCACATGAAAATATATGACTGATGTCACCCAGAAGTAATTAGGTTTTAAAAGCCTTGATTGCAATAGACACGAGCGTTACAGCTTTATGGTGCCAGTGCATTGCCATCCATTTTATAGCTGTTGATTCGGCAAGTATTTCATAGATCTGTCAATAGGAATAAGTTAGCTGATGTTGAGTGGAACTATTAATCAGAAGGAAAGAGGATATACATTTCTTATTTCTGTGCTTAAAACTTGATAGTGCAGTAACAGCCTCCCCGCTCAACTTTGCAACACTCCAAGGCTCCTTCATCACTGAAACCAGAGAGCTGAGGGGAAATCCCAGGCTCCTTCAGTGTTAGAAACAAGTGGCTTTAACACACCGTGTTAGAGACACCTGTTCTTTGCTCCTCATCTGAATAATTGCCGTTGTGTATTATATTTGAATGCATGGGGAAGAACATATTCAATTGTTTCAGCCTTCAAAGAATATTTTTATAGGGATTATATCAAATTCCAATAAGGAGGGGATGTAGCTGTTGCCTTCTTGTTGTGCTCTTTAGACAGAAAGCAGAGCAGAGTCAAGAGCTCAGAGTTTTGCAGCTATTCATTTCAACTGGGCTGCACTTACACCTCAAATCTCAACTCTGGTTGAGTGGAATTAGCCCCACCTGTGTCAAAAGGTATTTCTGCAGCCGTGAGAACTATGGAAACCTGGTGCCCAGCAAGGAAACAGAGAAGTCTAGGGAGGTGACATCCTGGTCCAGCTGCAGATGAGTGCAAAGCATCCACCAGTTTCAATGGGATCAGCTAAATGCTGATGTAAATCTCAGAAAGACTGCAGATCTTGGGAAACAAGGTGAGAATGCTTAGGAGAGTTTGTGTACAGCCCAGAATCCTGAACCATTTCACAGAGTGATCAAAACCCTGAGGGGTTTGTCATGAGAACTACAATAAGAAGTTCAGCTACTTTTTTCACTGGTTACTTCAAGTTCCTCATTTGAAAAAAAATTGGTCCCTTTCCACAAAAACAGGAGTGTTAGGTATTTGTCTTTAAAGAGCATTTTTCCTACCTCATCCTGTCTTCTGATGTCACCTCACTGTGGAGGTGCTCCCATAACCCCAGTGAAGGTGACCCTGGGAAAGGCAGACCCAGACCATTGCCATCTCTCTGCAAGCTGTCCCCTTGAAATGGATGTGCTGGGACCTATCCCAGTACATAAGAAACTCATTTCTTCCTGGTTACAACAACCTTTTAATCAAATCCTGGGCGAATATCCCAGGTAGTGAGCGTGGACTTTGCTGTGCCAAGGACAGAGAGTCTGTTCCAGAGCTGGGGACCTTCTCCCACCCTGTTCACTCCAAACCACATCGGCTACAGCTCTGAAAAACTTTGAGTCCAGCCAAATGTGGAAAAGTGGAGCTCTCCTCTGGAGCTCTGCCCTGTCATTGCTTACCTAGTGCAGAAGTTGTACCTCAAGGGCTCTCACCATGCCACCCTCAGGAGGTCCAGTCATCCAGCAGGCACCAGGAAAAAGCTGGCATGTCCATCCAGGTGCCAACTTCTGGGCATTGAAGAAGGTAGTGAGGAGACTTCTGTCTGCTATTATTTAGTGGGGAGGGGAAAAAAAAAATACTTCTTCCTGCACTAACACTTTTAGGCAGGGAGCTCTGACTTTCCTGTCATTTGTAATAATCTGGTGATCCCACCACACAGGGAAGGCATCCCCTGGGTTTTCCCCCCCACAGTGTTCGTCTCTTATCTGAGAAAATAGCCCCCAGAGAATCTTTCACTTGGACTCCTGACCAAAATAGGGGCTGATTTATACTTTCCTTTTTTTTTTTTCTTTTTTTTTCTCCCCCAGAAGAAATTTCTAGACAGCAAACACAGGAAGAAAAAGGTTGAATTGCCAGGAGATAAGCACAATTTCACTTGACCCCTGAGCTCTAGCGGTCATTCCTAACAATGGGATGTACTCTTATCTCAGCACACCACTTAACACCCATTAATGCTTTGGGGAGTTAGTCCAGCTCTTTAAGATACCCATGTAAGGATTTATTTCAAACACCAAGATGAGGGGGATGACTGGCTTTGGCAGCTGCAATCTGAAGTGCTGGGTTGTCTTGGTCTGTACTCTGTTCACTGTAAAGTTTTAAACCATTGAGTTAAAGACCTGTTTAAAAATAAATAAATAAATCACTTAGAGCAGATTTACAGCTGGTGTGAATTGGTAAAGTTCCTGCAGTACACATTGGTAGCCACTGGTACCAGTTGCCTTACTGGCAGGGCATTGGCATTGCTCCACAAAGGTAGAGAGGTGAAGGCTTTGGCTCCTCAGTGAACTTTAATTCATCCAGGTTCATTGGCTGATGGTTATAGGGATGTGCACAAGAAGAGGGTCTGGCTCCGTGCTGAGCCTGGAGACAGACCCTGACTTGGGATGCAAATTCTGGAAGTCTTTGTTGGGAATTTGGAATTTCTCTGAATTGTCTCCATTAATTTCACTCTTCTGGGATGGCATCAAAATTCAGGCTGTATTATAAATATAAACTTCTAAAATATCATTATCCTGGAATATCTTAAAATTGGATGAAATTAAATGTTACTTAAAACTCAGGAAGCTCAGGATAAAACCCTGGGACAGCTGAGACAGATACATAGATTTCTGAACCCCTTATGAATGTCTTTGGCACTACTGGGCAGAATTTCAGATCTTCAGTGCAAGTCTGAAGTATTGACTTTATAATAGAAACAAAACTTAAATAAAGAGATAAAATGGAGTAGCCTTCCCATATTCCTGGCCATAGTGATTCCCATCACCATTCAGGCCAGTACAACCTGCCCTCAATTGATCATTCTCAGGGAAGAGTGGCATCAGCTGAGAGCTCTTTAGAGGAGTGTTCCCACACCGACAGCAAATTTTACTGCATTCCTGTGTTGCTAGAGGAATGGCAGAAAAGTTGCCTTATCCCTCTGAAAAGGAAAAATTAAAGAGTGGCAATAAAAAGAATCATTTTTCTTATTGATTCTGCTGGAGCAGAATAGGCTGAAAATTGCAGAAATGAGCTCATCCCTGCTCCATCTGCATCTGTCCTAGGTGACTTGGTCCCAGTCACTGGTCCCAGCCAGGATTTGGAACAACCAACTTGCCAGTACTGTGAGCACTAAACCCCCTTTGTATTTCCAACTGGTCTTAAGTTTCTCATGGATTTTGATTGAATGCAACAACTGACTTCAGCAAAGTGTGTTTTCTTTCTAAAACGCTTTTAGCCCTGATTCATAACTGGTAGGAAAAAATAATCTATGGAATGAAATATGCTGAGGGTTTTAAGCAAATATTTAGGCAAAAAGCAGCTGGTAAATCTCTAATGAACGGCTGTATGTAGAGCTAGCACATAATTCACCATGTGCCAGCCAGCAGGGTCTGATCCACCTCCTCTGCTCCTACCTCCTCATGACACCCCGGGAGCTGGGGCTGCATTGTGTGCATCAGAGGCAGACAGCAGGAGAGGAGATGCATCCATCAGCCTTTTTCCAGTCTGTCCTGGGCTCTGGAACAAGAAGATTGATGCTCAGGGTTATTTTCTCTGGTTCAGCTTCTCCTGTCCTGGCTTTTAAGGACAGGCTGTTGTATGAGGAGACTTGGGTGTTTCACTGCTAGATACACCCATACACTCCCATTCCTCTCCACATACAACAGCTTAATAGAATTCCACATATCCTATAAAGAATCCCATTTTCCCTTTTACTTTAGTAACACTTTAAAGTAATGGGACATTGATACTGCATTACAAAGCAATTCCCTTGGATGGATCCATGGCATAGTCGTTATTAATATCAAGTGAGTTCATGGTGATTTATATTATCATGGTGATTTTGCATCTTGTTTATTACCTTCCAGAGATCACTTTGCAGTGATTTTTAAGGTGGCATGGAAATTACCATGTGAACTGTGCCTTCTAAATCAATGCTGTCTTTTCCTGCCTGATAATAAAGCTTTCTTATGGTTTTCAATGAGCAGATATTAGCTAATGCTTAATTACTGTGGAGGGGCATGTACTAAGCACAGGAGAGTCAACAGCATTAATGAAACTCTTAGAGCAACAATAAATCAAGAGGTTCAATAAGGGGGATGTAAAGGAATGAAATGTTCATCTCTGGCTTTGCCTTGAGGGGGACCAGGGTCTCACCATGAGATTTCAGGTGCTCTTGTGTGAGTACTCTGGAAGCAGCAATAGCTCCTTGACTCCACTCTCATGGCCCAAAAGCTTCTGCTGAAGTGACCCAGCACTGCAGTACACTGCTTGTGCTTCACCCTTCAGAGTTTCATGGCCATTTCTCTCCTGGGAAGCTGTTGTTGACCCAGCCCATTGCTGCCCAAACCCTCTCAGCACTCAAGAGTGCTGTCCCCGCGCAGAGCTGCTGGCTGGGATTCCCTTCATTGATTCCTGACATTATTCCCCATTGATCTATGAGGATCGAGCTGTAATTGGCACTGGAAGTTTTCTATAAATGCATCAGCCGTGACAAGCAGGACAGGTTTTGCTTGGGTGATGAGGCAGCAGCTGACATTAATGCTGATGAGGCTTGTGTGCACCTCTGTTATGGGTCAGGTCATGACCATCCTGAGCACACAGCTCCCAGTACCACACCAGCAATAAGCGGGGGTTCAGTGAGCTCAGCTGGTTACTCACTGGACATCTCCCCATCATGGTGCAGGTGGTCCAGTGAGTAACCCACTAGTCATCAGTCCCCAAAGCCAATCCCCTCTCCAGACCTTCTTCACTGCAGACTAGTGGTTATCACTGGTGTGATGCCCAGCATGAAACAAATCAATAAACTGGTCCTTTCAGGGCTTTCTCCCCTACCTCGAAAGTAAAGCTGGCTGCTGTTGTCTTTCTCCCTTCTTTATCTTGAGGAGGCTTTCAACAAAGCATGTTTTCTAAATTTTCTCTAAAAAATACACTTGAATATGAGAGTGGGGACATGGCTGCTTCTCCTGTTGTGGGGCTCTTGGAAATGCTGTTTGGTGGGGGTTTGGGTACAGGTGAATGGCAAAAAAAGAGACACTCAGGTGTGGGATGGGAAAACTTACCCCCACCTGGGTCCACTGCAGAGCCTGAGCACGGTAGCAGAAGCACAGGCTGGTCACTGTGGTGGACTCAGCTGCTTTTGGTCAACAGAGTCGAGCCTCTGTGCCAGCACCAGCCCAAGCAGCCTTTTGCATATCGGGCTTTGCAGCCATGCTTAACCCAGGATGAATTACAACAGAAGCTTTGAGGATGATTTACCAAAACATGCTGAATTCACAAAAATCCAGCACTAGCAATAAATACCCAGTGTAATCCTGAAAACGGGATGTTTAAATGTGACCAATACTCGACAAAGAGCGTGCTCTAATTCTTGTCTGACACCCACGGCACTTCCACTTCTGAGCAGGTTTATTTTCATTCCCCGGAGAAGTTGCATATAAAATAGATCATTTCAGTGTTGCTTCATAATACATTCTTACAACTGATACATTGTGTAAATAAAATGAAACATTAATAAAAACAGTTGATGTCTATCTCCAAGCCCTAATTTTAATACTTACAGAAGGAGAAAAAAAACCTCCTGGAATTGATGGTAACAAATTTCACAAACAAGGCACTAAGAAAATGTGAGCACTCTAGGAGAAGGTAGCCACATGGCCAATAAATCGTCCTCCTTAAGCCAACTAGTTATTTTCTATAACACTCATAAACCTCTTTGCACTGAAGACTCTTCCTAATGAAAGAAACCATCATTCTCTGCTGCATTACCATTCATTTTCCACGTGTGCTGAGAGCAAATGTCATTCAAGGCATTACAGTTCTCTCACACTATATTAAAATAGATTGTCTGATGTTATATAGAATCATTAAATGTTTTGGGTTGAAAGGGACATTTAAAGGCCATCTAGTCCAACCCCCTGCAGGGAGCAGGGACACCTGCAACTAGAGCAGGTTGTTCAGAGTCCTGGCCAGTCACACCTGGGATGGTGCCAGGGATGGGGCAGTGACGACCTCTCTGGGCAACCTGGGCAGGCTCTCACCACCCTCAGTGTCAAAAATGCCTTTCTTATATCTAGTCTGAATCTCCCCTAAAACCAACCCTCCTTGTCCTGTCTCAACAGACCTGGCTCAAAAGACTGTCCCTTTCCTCCTCATAGAGGAGAACAGGTGTATCCCTCCACATTTGACTACAGTTCTGAAGCTGTTACAGGATGGAGCTCACCATCACACACTTTCTTCCTGAAGGCACATCATACCCTGGGCATTGCTCAGGTCCTGCAGTCTGTATCCTGTGATGATGGAGTCATCAGATGCACTCAGCTTGCTGTCCAGAGGTGACTGAGAGCTCAGTGTGGAGTGCATGCTCGAGGAACCTGAGCTGCCACATATCTTTGTGAGCCTCTCTGTTCATAAATTGTCACTGCTGATTGGAACATAAAACATATTTTATAATACCATAAAGCCCCAGAAGATACAAGATCACTCATGTTTGTCTTTATGGCTCAATGTGTAGGACTTTGAGACGCAAAAGCATTCTGTATTTCATAACAGAAATAGCTGGGGCCCGTGGAGAGGAAGTCTCAGACATTTCCATAAAACATTATTACCATATTCCTGGATGATTGAAAGACCGCTGCTCACAGAACCTGAGCCCTTAACTTATGGACTGTAAACAGATGAGTTTTCCTAATAAATCAGCTTTGTTTAGGAGCAGAGTTATCCTACTCAATGCTCGGCTTTAAATGTTATCTCCAGATGTCAGTGTAATGATGACTTTTTTTCCCTCTATTTTTCTTCATGATACGATAAAGAAAACTTCCTTTCTAGGGATAAGTCCCCTGAGAAGTCAATGAGATGTTTCGACATATTAGGCAATTAGATCAGCTTCTCAGTGATGTTCTGCAGCTCCATCAGACCTATTTCTGGATCCTCTTTGGGGAGCCATAGTTATCACCTTCCAATGCACTGAGATGCTTCTGTGCAGAAAGAAAACTCCTGCCACCTGAACGTGCAATCCCTGATTCCACTCTGCCCTTTCCTACCCCCAGGTGATTTCTCCATTTTTCATTGCTGGTGCACTGAGCACTGAGCTTCTCATCCTTCAAGTCTGCAAGAAGCCCAGTTTCCTTCCATGCAGGCACGGGTTAGTGCTTCTCTTTCTGCTAAGCAAAGGACTGCTCCTCTCTCAGGAATGGCTGATATATTCTAATGCAGAACAGACCAGTTTTTCCTGGAGTCCCTTAATATTTCAGTTAACTGTCACCTGCATTTTCCTACACCTTCCCTGCTGGTAGCCCAGGCTGCCTGTGCCAGCTCATGGTAACCAGCACCTATGAGATGCCACGCTCCTGATGAGGGCACTTGGTATTCATGGGGGTATTCATATGCTTTACACAGACTTTCTACTCCCGTTTAGCTTTAATTATTGGACACTTAGACTAATACATTACTGGAAGTAGCTCCTTCTATATTTAGCCCTGCAATTTTATATTTTGCTGCTCCCTGGTCTCCAGATGAAGGAGGAGGGGGAAACACAGAGAAAATTGGAAATCTATAAGGTTGCTAGCTTGGTTAACCAGCCGAGGAACCCAAGATTTGCTCCGGATGAAACCAGAGGGGACACTGCAGGAAGGTGGGTGCTGCATCTCAGGGAAACTCATCCTCAGAGCATCTGAGGGGAAGCATTTTGGGTGGAAAGAAAAGAAAGACAAGCAAAAATAGGGTTGGAGGCTGCCCAGATAGGTGAATCTGTCCATCAGGTTGACAAACTCTTAAAGTCTCCAGAGAGCCAACCTCTTGACACCAGAGCAGGGACATGACCTTGTTCTGTTCTCAGCAAAAGGTGATATTGCCCAAATACTCTGAAAAATCCAAATGCTGGGGCTGTCAGGGACAGACACAACCTGCCTTGGCTCCAGACATGACTGCACAAGGTCTCCAGCAGCCCCAGCAAATCCAGCAGCTTGGGCAGGACACCCTCATCCCATGTGCCGCAGAGCTAATGCCTTGGTATTCGTGTGGTTTCCTCTCCACAGAAAGCTATGCAGTATTTCCACCCATTTAAAGGTCTATAAGAGGTCTCATCAAAGCCAGGTATAGTTTATATTGCAGATGGCTGCTGACATGATATAATCCACACTAACAGGCAGGCTGTTAAAGGTCAGAGTCTCACTTCACTTCTGTTATTAGCTTTGATGTCGGGAAGATGCTGAATTCCCTCCGTGTCTTTTTCTTTTAGAGGGAGAAAAGACACTGTTTACTGTCAGGCTCTTCATCAACATAATTGGTGGCTTCTCTGGAATCACCCCTTCGCTTTAAAAAGAGCTGTAAATCAGCTGTAGGAAGCCTGGTCTTTGAAAAATCCTCCAGCGGAAGAGGAACATGAGCAACAGTTTGCAGGATTGCTCCATGTCTGTGCCAGATGTGTGCAGGAGCCAGGCAAGGCTGAAGTCTTTCTCATCCTGAGTCCCTATGCTGGTAAAGCTGGAGGTCACAGCTTTGAGATCTGAACAAGCCAGAGCCCTGGCAACTTTGGGGAGCCTTCCCCGCAGGAGCTGCTGGGGGCTTTAGGTCTGTGATGGAACCTTTGGATCCATTTGCTGCATCCATTCCCAGTAGAGAAGCTGCTTCCAGCATGTGGATGCCAGGTTGTAGCCTGGCTGCTTCCAACCCTGAGCAAACAACACAATATATGACCCCTGCCTGCTCTGGAGCTTCGGGGGTCCCTGAGAGAGTGATCACCCCAGCCTGGCTATCCAGGCTGTTTGACCAATAAATAGTGCTGGGAGCAGCCTGAGCAAAGTCAGTGCAGTATTTTTACAGAGCTTACAGTGCCAGGGCTGCTTACAGAGCTCAGGCAGGGCTATATCATCCTCATCCCCCCAGCCTGTCCCCTGGAACTTACCCAGCAGAATAGGGGAGGCAGGACAGTGGAAATCCCCACTGCTTTCTGCTACACCCTTTCTAAATAGTACCCAAAAGGGACGTTTGCAAGTGAATACCTTGTTTCAGAAGGATATTGACATCCCCAGGTTCCAGCTTTCTAAGATGGACTTAGTGGTGCTGCTCCAGCTCCTGGAAAAACTTCTCAGCACCTGATCTCAAGCAAGAGATGTTCTGCCCATCACTGCAGTCCTTGGAAAGTCCCTGCCTACCTTGATCAAACCACTCACTGGGTGTGTGCACCCCAGCAAGTGCAGAAGCCAATTCCAGGCTTGGGCATCACGGGATGAGGAGCCGGCTGCGTGGCTCATGCCCACGCTCCTCACTTTGATCTCAGCAATATTGAAGCTTTGCCTGAAGATGGCACTAAAGAATGGCCGGGGTGAGCGTGCAGCGTCCTGGCCGCGGCAGCACTTGCAGTGTTATTAATACAGCACCAACCGGCCAGGAATCACAGCTTGTATTCCCCATAAAAGATGGGTGTCCATCTGCCTTCAGTTGCCGGGTTGGGGTTTGCTGGGGAGAAGACAGTAGAGGTCACTGTGTGCCCAGCAGACCGTAAACCCCAAATCCCCTGTCAGGAGCTGGGTTTTCCTTCTCCCCTCTAAAACTTAAGTTTCTTGGGAAGAAATTGGACTCTTCCTTTTTGTGTTCCCACATTTCATCCAGCTTGTTCCTGGCTTGGGGAAACTGAACTAGCACTTTTAGTCTGTCCATGTAAAATGGCACTGCATAGGTTACAGGGTGTGCAGCAAATTGTGTGTCCCTCCTGCCACACCAAACCATGAACCACAGCTCCCAAAACCCCTAAATCCCCATGAATTAATGACCTCCCAAAGCTTCGAGGCTGCCTGGGCATGGATATTTCAAAAGCACTTTCCTGTAGGTTCTCAGCGGACTCCATGGGCAGCCAGAGGAAAATTCCTGGGCCAAGGGCCAGGCTGTGCAGGGAGGGGATGGGGAAAAGTCAGAGATTAATTGATCTATGCCCGCGAGGGGCCCCATGGGAGGCAGCGTGCTTGGGCACGGGGCAGCCGTCCGGAGGGTGCCGCTCAGCTGGCGACAGGCAAGAGCAGCTCCACCTTATCACTCACCACTGGACAGGGAATCAACGTTTCTCGTACCATGTTGCACCCTGTGCTTTTGTCTCCAGTCGAGGGGTGATAAAGGGCTTGATGCAGGCAGCAGGTGAGGGCTATGGCTGTGGAAAGATGAGCCCTCCTTAAATTGAAAGTGGGATGCAGGGCTGCTGGAGATGTCCAGGAGCAGGATGATTGCTCCAGCAGTCACCCCCAGTCCCCCTGCATCAGGACCTTGGCTACAAGCAGAATAAGCAGGCAGGAGGGCAACCTACAAGGCTCAGCTCATCAGCAGTTCACTAGAAAGAAGGAAGAATTGATGTGAATTGTCAGATAACTCATAAGCCTGTGCCTGAATATGAACCTGAAAAGCCATTGCACACAAAGCCCATCTCATTTTCATTTACCAGCACTTTCCTGACCACTAGGAAGGGCTCAGGAGAATTTGGGTTGCAGCCCAGGGCTGGCTGTGGCTGCTGCCCATTAATGGCTCTCACACCATGCTGCAGGATGAGCAAGGGCTCATGTCTGGTGAGTGGGGGGTGTTGCTTCTGCTCCCCTCTGCAGCCCATGCAGAAAGATCCTCAGAGTTTAACCAGATAGTTCTGATGTATTATATGAAAAAAAGGCATTTTTACAAGAGTAATGGACCATGGTGGGGTTTAATATCATTTCAAGCTTGTATACATGGACTTTTCAGTGGAAAGAGAATGTGAGGTATACCAGAGGACTTCCCAAAGAGGATAAGATATGAAAGGCGGGGATAAACTACAATGCCAAACATCCATATGGCAGCACAGTGTTTGTGTTGGACGCAGAGCTGAGCCACAAAGTTCAAAGCTCCAAGCAGAGCTCCTCTGGAGTTCAAGGTCCCTGTGACTTGATGGGATGAATTTGTCAGTATAACTTCAAACCATGACATGCCACTGGTGTGTGCTCATCCAGGCTGATGATTTCTTTCCAGTTTGACCCACAACTGAGCTATAAAGTTCATATTTGAGCTTATCCAGCGTTTTAGCTCATCACCTTCTCTAAGCCATTTCTATCTGAGTTGCAGCTGAAGTTAAAGGCTCTACAATGGGGACTAGAGCTGCCAGCCTGCACGGGTCTGAATTCCTGGCTTTCCCTAAATCATGTCATCTGCCTGAGCATCCTTCACTAGCTTCCTAACAT
Organism: Ceyx melanurus; assembly: GCA_024611195.1. Lineage (NCBI taxonomy): Eukaryota > Metazoa > Chordata > Aves > Coraciiformes > Alcedinidae > Ceyx > Ceyx melanurus. Next base: position 19,705 of record JANHGL010023557.1, on the reverse strand, counting down.
TTCCCATCCATCTTGGCCATTGCAAACCCTTTGGATCTCCCTTTTGTTTACAATGAGTAATGGGCAGGAGTTAACAGAGGTTCCAGAGGAAAAGGTCAGTGTAGTTCAAGCGGCATTAGGAAGAGACTCTCAGACCGGCTTTGATCTGCGGAGGATTGAAGCGGTCAATGAGGCAGCGCGGGGAGCAGCAGAGTCGCCCAGATGCCCCCCTCGGAGGAGCCACTCCAAGGGCCCTGCTCCCTGCCTTGCCAGGCTGCAATTCTTCCCAGTCCCTCGGGGTTTATGGCCTGGGAGGGCGTGAGTCACCCAGCCCCGTGTCTGGTGGTGCCATGCACGGCTCCCCGGGGCGGCCGCCTGCCGCCGCAGCCTCCCCGCGTGTTTGCAATTGCTGAGGCAGACTGTTTGCTCCTGCCACGTCCATGGCAATCCAGTAAAAGTTTACAAAGGGCTAGAGCTCAATCGTGAGCTTGTGAAAACACCAGTGCGGGCTCTCTGGCCCTGCGGTTCAAAGTCTGAAGTGTGCCCCGTTGATTTACACATTTATTTATCTTACGGCCGTGCGGTGGATTGGAGCCATTTCACAGGGATCGTTGCCCTTCCAAGAAAACAGAGTGAAAATGCCTGAGCCAGAGGGAGCTGGTAGGACTTTTGCTTTTTAACCTTCAAACGCCTTGGGGTTAAGGAGTTTACCTGAATACAGCCAATAAATAGGAGAGAGGCGATTTGATCTGCCCAGGGCAGGGTTGGATATTATACCCAGCAGCTCCAACACCCAGGGTGCACATCAGGGCTGCAGGGCTCAGTGTCTGCTGGGAAGGGGTCAGTTACTCAGCAGCTCAAATGGATCCAGATTTTTAAGAGCTACTTCCATCTCCACAAGATGGAAATAGCCCAGCCCACAGCCCCAAGAAAGATCTTTTATCTAACATCATACCAACATAAACTCTGGGGTGAATTTCAAGATGCATCTGACATCTGAAGGAACACACCATACAGATGCTCATTTCAGATTCATGATGGCTTTTTTTTCTAGCTTATCCGAATTCACTTCTGAAGTAAAATCAGCTAAATAAGAAAGGAAAAAAAACCAAACCTGCTGTTTTTGTAATAAAGCTATTGCTGCACAACTTTTGCAGAACACAAAATTGACACAGCAATAGCAGTCATGTTCCCAGTGGGTAGGAGATTTCTCCCCATCCATTGAAACACCAGGGCTTAAAGGAACATTTCACCCCACAGTGTGTGCACCAGGATTGCAATGGAAAAATCTGTTATCGCTCCATTATTTCCTCTCCACCCCTCTACCTGTGTGTCCCTGCCCCATGCTCACCTTTCTTCTTGTCCTTGCCCACACACAGCCACTGTCCTCAGCTGCTGTCCTCGTTTTCTCCTCTACATCTGTCTGTCTTCTCAACCCACCACCTCTGATGAACATCTCCTCCCTGCCCAGCCTCCTCCCCTTCTCTCTCTCCTTCTCTTTCCCTGCTCTAACAGCAGGATGCATTTGGACCATGGCTTTTACTAAGTAAGTTGCTCAGTATTGTATGTGTCTCCTCCTGGTTCCCCAGCAGGTCTCCAGATTAGGGTGGGGGAAAGAAAAAAAGAAAAGAAATCAAAAGGAACCAGATGCTCAGGGGATTGATTATTCCTGTATGATCCTAAGGATAAATAAAGTGTTTGGAAAGTTCTTAAAACACATTGAGATGCTGGGATCTAATTTATAAAAAGCAGAGGGCAGGAATAGATACAGATTCAGCTTCCCAGCTGCCAGGAAATGATGTTAGGTTGGGTTTTCGAGGGGTCATAGTAGTGGAGAAGTTCTGATGAGTGCCCACCACCCTTGGGTTGTGAGTTCTCCATGGGTGCCTCCAGATGGAACATTTTGAGGACTAGTCTAGAGCAGGAACAGGAACAGACAGCAACTCTTGAATTTTCTATAGGGCCCATATGAAGGACAGCAGCAGTCTGCCCAGGCCTGGCAGAAACAGCCTCTGTACATCCTCTCTGAATCTGATCACACCCTCTCGATCTGTTTTAAATAAGTGAGTATCTCCCAAGCTCCAGGCAGAGACACACATGCTCCTGGGTGCGGGGAAAGATTTGGAAATGGGGTCATGAAAGGATATGGGTGGGAGAAGCTGCTCAGCATCCAAAATCCAGGGCTGGGTGCCTGTCTGGGGCTCACATGGGATGGCTCAGCAGGAGCTCAGCAGCCACACTGCCTGCAGCTGCCCGACAAGGTTTCACCTCTCTCCAGAGCCAGCCTGGGATTGGAGGGGAGCAGAAGGGTCCTGGGATCAGCGGGAAAACCACAGTGTCACCCCATGGGGTGAGACAGTGGGAAGGCAATGCTCTGAGCCAGCACTGGGGACCAGACCCTGCACATCCCCACCAGGACTCCTCTGTCCCAGTCACCCCACTTCATTCCACCACCACCACCAAGGGCTGTGCGTCATCAAGCAGGACCCAGCTGGGGATGGCTGTGAATGCAAACCCAGGAGAGGCAGGAGAGCCCCCCAGCACACCCCCAGTGACACTGGGCACCCTTCCCCAGCACGGGTGTGAGCACAGCAGGGGCGAAGGCGGTGGATGTCAAGGCAAGAAGATCAGAGACCCAAGGACATGGGGTTGCTGGAGGAGATAAGCACTGGAAAAGGTCATTAGCCAGAGAGGTTAGTATTTATCTGGACTAAAGACAAAACTATATGGAAAATGCTGTAAAGTGACAAGGTAAATATTTCAAGTGGTGTTTCCATTAACTGCAAATTCCCTTTACAGATTTTCCTTGGTTTTGCTCTTGGACTCTAAGTCCTTGTTGCCTTCAGTGACTTTTCAGTTCTTATCTCAATTCTAAATACTAAACTCCTTGAGTCAACTGATTCTAATATTTTAGAGTGTTGTTTCAGTGATTAATCAGAGCAATAGGAGCCAAAATGAGGTGTTATTTGTAAAAGTTTGTTTGAAGCACTTAAGGAAAAAAAAAATCAGAAAACATGAATATTAAAAAGAAAAAACCTGAAACACAAATAAGATTTTTTTTTAAATACCTGTGGTAAAGAAACTTAAATGAGTGACATTTTTCTGAAAGAGTTTGACAATCAAAAGCTCTGAAATAAATAAATTTATGGTCTCAAAATAGTATTCCTGCAAATCTTTTTATGCTATTAATCTGTTAGAGTTTCTATTATATCCACTGTTGTGCAAAATGCAATTCTGCCATCAGCCTTCATTTATATGAGTCTTTTTGTTGTACTTTCATTGTTGATATATTTTCAAGTTATTTATCACTTATTTATTTAAAATCACTCCTCTATGTTGCCTTTGTATTCCTTGGTGGCATTAAAAAATACATATTTAAATAGTCTGTGTCTCTGAGAGGAATGATCTTAATGATAAAGCATTCTGTATCCACTCATCTCTCTCCTAATGACTTCTTCTGCAGGTTTTATAATCTATGTTTCCTCATCTACTTTTGCAAAGGCTTTTATTGCTCTGTTGCATTTATGCAGGGTATAAATACCACAATGGAGATATTGCTATTTTTTGTTTACAGGGTGCCTAACACATTTACAGCTAGGGTCCAGAGGTTCTCCCATAGTACAACTAAGAGAAATGCAGGTTATTTTTAGTGCAAAATTCCCATATGACTTTATAGCAGAGATATTTCTGGTGTGCAATATTTGCTTTTAATGATAACGATTCCAGCTCTGATGATAAAACCCCCAATCTTGCAGCAAGTGGTGTTGCTTTTTTATTTTATTTTTCTTTTCCACTGCTCTTGGGGTTGTGTCATTGTGCAATTATCTCAGCTTTCATTCATCATAATTTTTTTATACCTTATGGCTGCCAAGAAGAGCTTGAAATTACAAACTCTGACATTTCAGACATTCAAAGGTATTAAGAAGTGGAAGATCCTAAGACAGGGCTGACCTGTGAGGTGTTGGGTGCCTGCTACAGCACAGGGAGCTCTTGCCTCCAAACGGGGAAGGAGTTGGCCACTGGGGTCCAGCTTCACACCATGAAGGCTGGCTCTCATCCAGCTGTACCCACAGAGTGCAAGATGTTAATTCTTACATCCAAAATTAGAGGGTTCTTCCAGGATGTTGTGAAACAGAGACTTTTTTTTTAATATAAATACTCCTCAGAGAGGGAGTTTATGACTGGGGGAGGTTACAAGATCCCTGTAACATGTGCTTATGGATAAGGAAGGTGCACGTAATAGGAGCAGGCAGCTACAGCTCCCCAAAGCAGACCCCCACACTGCACAGCAACCCCCTCTAAACCTCACTGAGAGGCATATCCTGAGCCCAGGGCAGCCCCACCATGCTCCTCCTGTCCCAGCATTCCCTTCCCAGTTCCAGAGTAGGGACCCACTGGGACCTGCCACTTTTGCAGAGTGACCTGTCAAGAGCGGGGTCAGCTGCAGGTCAGTCCCAAAGAGAGAAAACAGCCACCGCCTCCCAGCTTATCAGACACCCATGGGGTGGGCACAGGGAAAGAGGCTGCAAGGACAGCCCAAGAGTGTCACCCCTGGGTTACCCCCTAATATCTGTTCAGATGAAGGAACAAGATTTCAAGGCAGATTGGTGCCCACCTCCTGCACTGTTGCAGCTTTGCTGTAAAACCAGGATACATGGTGGCAAGTACCTGCCCTAAGCACAATAAGGTGCTTTTCCAGACAGAAGCTGAGCACATGTGCAGAAAATACACATTTCATGCTTTACAGAGGAGAGAGTGAAGTTTTTCTGATGTGGAAGATGACCCTAAACAAGGCTCTGAACCCTACCCGTATTTATTCTCATGCACCTTGCAGCCTGAGTCTATTTATGTATTTAAGGCTTAAAATAACGAAGCATTTAATCATGTGCTTAACATCAAGGCCACCAGTAGTTTCCCTGACATTGATGAAATTATTCCCATGCAGAACACCAAGCCCATCACAGCCTGCTGGATTGGGAGCCAGGCAGAGCCCTTCCCAGGTGCCAGAGACATTTTGGGACAAATGGACACAATTTCAGGAGAAACAACCCCATCTCTGAACAGCAAACTTTCCCTCACCCGGAGAAATACAGAAAACTCAGCATCACCCAGAGCTGGGGTGAAGCAGCTATCTGAAAAATACACAACACTCAGTGTTTTGGGGGATTTCTCCTTTTTTCCTGGTTTCTGGTGTAATTTTCACATCTCAGACTTGCTGCTGTTAATCCTCCAAGCTGAGCAGTGTGTTGGCTCCATCCCACTTGCTGCTGCAAGAGGTTATGCATTTCCGAACCTCCCCGCTGCCCGTGCAGCGAGGGCCGCTCCGGCTTGTTCTATTTTTCTTTAGCAGGGCTGATCCAATCTGGGAATAAAAACAGAGGGAAACAGATGGTCCATTGTACATGCTGCTCCTGCCCACACCGGCTCCCGAGAACCCGGCTCTGGGGCCAGCTCGTGCCTCTGATTTTCCATGTTTTGGGTTAAATACATGTGCTAAGAGGAATGTGGGCAGGACGGCTTGTGTCGCTGAGGTGGGGGGCACCTCACTCACCCCCTGAACTGGGGTGGTTTTCCTTCTGGTCCTGAAGAAATCAGGTGAAGAAAAAGATCCCTGGGGCAAGAATGGGTACCCTGGAGCTAGGAGCCCCAGGTATGCCCATAGTGTCCTTTCTGTCATCTCTGTTAATTGCTGGGTGATTTCTGGGTTATCATATCAGTAGGAAAACTTGAAAGTATGATGCAATACTTGGTATCAGCAGGTTCTGTCTATCACAAAAAAAAAAAAGGAGAGTTTTTAAACTTGCAAACGAAAGCACTCCACAAAGATGTTTCCAAATTGTGTTACCATCTTCCTTTCACAATTTTTATTATACTATGTAGCAGTTTATTGACACACAGCTTCTGTATCATGCTGAGTCTCCACTTAAACCAATTCAAGTTTCTATTTCACTTCTTCATAGTCAGTCACAGCTATATCCAGCACAGCAAACTCCAGGCACACACAGCTGGCAGCTCCTAACCCTGCTCCCATTTTCCAGGCTTTCTTCCTACCTTAGGAGACAAGAAAAAGCAGAAGGCTGACCCCAAGTGTGATGAATTCCTGCTGAGCTTTTTCCCATTAACTTCAGTAAGGGCTTAATCCAGTGGTTTTCAGAAGCTGGGTGGCTGGTGGGGATTTTTGATGGAGGCAGGGAAGAGAAGACAGGGTGTTAACATGTATTTCTGATTAATTATAGTGTTCTCAAGAGTAAGTGAATAATAGTACTGGTCAGAGCCAGGCATCACACGGGTCTCAGCCCTGCAGGGTAAATGGTGTCTGAATTGTGAGTAATGTTGACCTGGCAGAGGCCAGATAAGATACGGATTTTTCACATCCAGGACTGGACAGAATTCCACATATTGATAACTAAATGCACCAAAATGTAGCCAGCTCTTAGCACGCAACTCTTCCTTGCTCTCGGAAATTGCGTTCAGCTGGGCCAGATAGCAGAAGTGCCGAGGAGGGCAGGTAATTGTGTATGCAAATGATTAGCCCGGAGATTAAACAGCTTCAATAACTTCCAGCTTTGCTCCCCCTTCGGAACAAAGAGCATCTTTTCCTGCTAATCTGGGTGAGACCCCGAGGCCAAATCCCACAGCTTTCAGGAGGGATTTCTGCAGGTGTTTTAACACCTAAGGACCTGAATTATCCTCCAGTGCCACCAGAAAAAAAGAATAACTAAAGAAGTGTTGGTGCTAAACTGTACTAATGGCAGAGATCTGGAGAGGAGGGTGTTGTCCTTGCACCCTGAGTGTGTTTGGTGACTGAGCTCTTGCCATGCACACTAAGCCAGCCCCTTTTATAAATAGCTCCTAAATCCACTGATAGCTCTCGGAGCCATCTCACTGTCCTAGGCTGGAGCTGCCCAGAACAATTAAAAGTTCACACAGTCATTTTTCAAAGCATAATAATCTGCCTAAAATCATCTGTGCTTGTTCTTCGGCATCTTGAAAACGCAGAGATAACCCATTGCTCTGAAAATACACAGGAGGAATGCAACAAAATGAATGGTTTGACTTTCCTGGTTTTATTCCAATATATATTTCATATGTATATCATGTATGTGTATATATTTCATAAATTTTTCTATTATTGACCTGTTCAGATGTTTCTCAATGGAAAATGTTCCAACTTTTCAGTTTACGAGCTGTTTTTGGAGGGGAGGTGACTTTTTGACGCTGATTTGGAATGAAAAATAGTTTGGATACTTCAAGTTTCCTACATAATATAAACTCCACCTTCCAGCCAGTTCTGTTAAAAAGGGATCATTTTCCTCCTACTCCAGATTTTCTCACCTATTCAAAGAAAACTGATACATGTCATGTCACACAATGGAGTCTCTGGCATTTTTGCCAGGGTAAGTGATGGAGAAACTGGTTCATTGCTTCTGATGGCACTAGCAGAGATGCTGAGAAGTGAGCAGTGTTTAACTACATCTGTTAAAATCAGGGCCAAGTGCAAGCAACATTTCCCTGGGAGCATCTCCTAGCACCCACAGCAGGGTGGGAACCAGCTCCTACACTGTCTCCAGCGTTTCTTCCTAACGACCCAAAGACACACACTCAGGGGTGGGGCAGAGTGAAACCAACCTTCAATATTTTAGCAAAACGCACTCAACTGCCTGTTTATAAGGTGTCAGAATGAGACATTACTCATAAAAAGGTGACAAAATACAAAACCAAAGAGAAACTTGAGGAATACTCAATTTCTTCAGCTCTGTGCTGAGCTTTGCAGATCCCCCAGCACTGCTCTGGATTTAGAGACACAGGAGTGTCCGCCTGAAAAAAACCTGAGTGTTAAGGAGCCTTCCTGTTTCCTTAACAGCTTTTGCTGGTTGGCACAGGATAAATGGGGCAGGTCACATCTCTCAACTTCTTTCTTGACTTTGCAATGTCATGGAAAGTTGAGTCTTTTCAGTATTAAATGTTATCTCTTGCAAAAAAATAACTTAGAAGCCTGTTTAAAGAACGTGTGGGCTTTCCAGCCCAGTACAGCAGTGGTACACAGACCCGCATCAAATACTTCTTTTATGAATCACGAAATAGATGCTTGTGAGTATGTGTAAACTGGGAGTTATGACTAAAACCAGCATTTGACCTCCTCACATTCCCCGTTGGATGCATCCTGGCATGCCTCATTGAAGATGCCCGTGTCACTGGGAGATATGGCACACAGACAGAACGATCATATTGGCCTCTCAAGGAAAATATTTAACCCAGACATGTCAATGGAATATAGAAATGATGGTTAAAATCCCAGAAGCCTGCCTTGTTTTCGTCTTTTTCCTTTCATCTAGCACTTTGGGTCATGCCATCACTTATATGCTTCAGCCCAAACAGGCAATTGCTGAGTTAAGAACCTGGAGTTCAAAGTGAACCATAAACCTTCGTCTATAAGATAAATCATACAAATTACTTTACAGAAATAAATAGAACATTTGGGAGAGAGGTTATCTTCTTGCCTTCAGTTTACATCTCTAATGACTGTAAGTTCACAAATGTATTCTGTCAAGAATATAAACATTACTTTTATTATACCAAAGGCAGATATTTATTACCAACTTTTACAGTATGGCTGGGCAGCTTAGAGGAAAGCCCTGAAATCCAGGCAAGAATGTGGAAACTTTGTAATAATTATTATTAAATTTGTGAGCACCTTTTTAAGCACAATGAGCACTACTTGGGAAAACCTCACTGCTTGGGTTAAACTGCAGAAATTAGGTTTTTGAACTAATGGACAAGGCTGATTTTTGCTACATTTTTCTTATGTAAATGCTGCTGACATTCAGAAATAGGTGTTTCCACACAAACACACCCAGGTGGGACTTTTCTAGAACTTTGAACTCATCTTTCCTGAGTTCTCAATGCTTATATTATTGTTACCTTGCTCAGGGCTGTGTTTTGGGGCACAATCCTTACTCTCCCACCCTTGCTGCCAGAGGAGTTCTGTCCAGATCAGGCTGTCACTCAGGTTTGGGGTTTTTTTATGGCACGGTATAATAAGGAAAAACAAGAGTTAGTAGAGTAATACAAGGGGTTTTACTGAAACTAGGTATTAGAGAGGTCAGGGAGATATGGAGCTGACCCCAAAGGGTACTTGACCTTAGGATCCCAACATAGAAAATGGTCCCAATTCCTTCCTTAAAGAGCTGCCTCATCCAGATTATGGACCCCAATAAAATGAAAGCTTTTCACTGCTCTTTGAAATGCTCCTGCAGAGCAGAGGAACAGCTTGTGTAGGAGGTAGCTTGGGTACCTTGGCTGAAGTTCCTGGCACACAGAAGATTAGGATAAATATCCTTTTCCTTGCACAAGTCTGGGAGCACTGAAGTGCTGTGATGCTGTCTGAGAATCTGCCCCCTCATCTTCACTCTGGTTTTTGGCTAAGGCTGCCTGGGAGGATGTTAGGATATCAGGCAGAGGAAGTCCTGCTCGTGCCTGAAGAACTCATGATATCAAGTGTTTTCGCTGCTTGATGGGCTCAGGGTGGTTCTGGGGAAAGGAGAGCAGATCTGGGTCCAAAAGGATAAGACAAAAACCTCTGGGCCCCAGAGGCAGCTACGCAGAGCAGGAGAGAGCCATTTAGGCTCTGGTCCATCTCATCTCACTTACCCCTCCAAAACAAGTCCCCATGGGCCCAAGCTAAGGTTAATTAGCAAAGCAAATGCGGGCACATTTCCATCCTCAGTGCCTGGGCTGTTTTACATAAGCCCACGGGTATTCTCATTTCTCAGCTCGGCCAAACCACCACCTCTGGGGATCCCTTTCCTCTCCCAGCAGAAGCGCCTGTTTTGGAGCAAGAGAAGAGAAAAAAGCCTCACACCAAAAGCATTGAGCACCACACATCACTGGGCTACATGTGTTCTGAGATTGCAACAGTCATGAATAAGGTATGAGAAATTGGACATGATATTGCATTTCCTGCTCACGCATCTGTCGGATAAGCTGCTCGGAGCCCGCAGCTCCAGCCAGAGATTGTTTCTTTCCTACATCATGGTAGTCACGGTGTCTCTCTGGTCGGTTGGGCTACGTTATGTCTGGTAAGGGGAAGGAAGAGAAAGAAGAGGAAAAAAAAAAAGAAGGGGGGGACACGTTGAAGACAAAAGAGCTTAAGCCTGGACATGTTTGTGAGCACGTGTGTGACACATTTGTGGGCTGGTTTGTTGGAAGTAGAGATGTAGAATCTGTGCCCCCAGTCGCTCTCAGCAAATCAAAGGGTGGAAGAAAGAAGGAATTCCTCAGCTCTGGCTGTGCCTGCAGATCTTGCCCAAATGTTGCTGGTGTGTTGCTTCCCCTCCCAAAGCGGGGCTCGCAGGGGCTGTGGGGAAATCTGGGGCACAGACCAGGTCCTGCTTCAGATTTTACGTCTCCAGTGCCCCTGGATCTGCACTGTGGCAACCTGGGGTCACTGAGCTGTGACAGGGTGGAAGAGCTGCAAGCAGGTCCTCAGTGATGATGAGAGCAAACTCATCACTGGTCAGGAGGGCTCCAGGCTTCTCCCCCCAGTTCAGTGTCTGGTCCAGAAGAAGATGGCAGTGGAGGGTACAGGAAGGGTTTGGGCACAGGTGAGTTTTTGGGTGTTTGGGGCTGTGAGGGGCAGCAGGAGGGATCAGGGCTGCATCTCCAACAGCGTGTCAGTGAGCAGCAGCAGCCCCAGCATCCCCATTGCCATCACAACCAGCTCTCCTCCTGCCTCCATCAGGCCATGTTGGGAGGTGTCAGCCCCCTCCCCTCTATCTCCCCTTCTGCCTTTTTGCTTTGCATACAGGAGCTGCAGTGCTGATGAGAATCTCACCTCCATCATATAAACCCAGGGAATGGTTTAAAAAACTTTTACTGCTGGAGGGATAACTCTGCTCTCTCAGTGATGTACCACAGGGTGATTTGATAAACTGATCACATCCACAGCTCAAGTGGATGGGGGTTTCTGGAGAAAGTCCAGGGATTTTCTGCTTCATTTGACATCTCCCACACAGACTCTTCCCTTTCTTTCTAAACAGAAGTGTTATTTTCCTTCTCTTTCTTTACCTTTTTTTTTTTTTTCCAGAGGGAATCAAGATATGGGATAGGAACACAAATGAACAAACAAACAAAAAGCCAAGAAAAATTATTTTTGCATTGAATCATGCAGAAAAAGGCCCACTCCTTTCAAATAGAACTGAAGAGCCAAGAAAATTCTGAGAAAAATGGGATTTAATGGGAAACGTGCATGGAACAAAATGGAATTTTCTTCATTGGAGATGTTTTGCAGGAACGCCTGTAACAGCTCCAGCAGCCTAGTTCTTGTGCCACCTGCCCTGAGCACAGGGACCATGGGCATAGCCAGAGCCCCATCCTTATCTCCATCCTCGAGGCTGCCCTTTGTGGAGAACTAACCACACTCTCAGTGTAAACAGTGTATTAACCTTATATCAATATAGGGATTGATTCATAAATTGATTTAAATGGTGTCTTCAGGCTCTTGACTGCTCAGTTGCATGCACCAATAGATATTTTACATTTTAGCAAATAACTGAGAGCAGGAGTGTGTTAATTGATGTAGTGTCCATGGTTCATGAATCCCTGCTCCTTGAGAGACCCAGGCATATCTAGCTATTTTCCCCACTCTTTTCTCTCTGTTGTTCTGCAGTCATCCTCTCAAGGCTCTTCCCTCACTATGGACCTTCCAGAATGATAACTTACAACTTGCATTAAAACCAGTGCATCTTAATATGAGGTCTGTCATAATCATAGATGAATGAGGTATCTAGATGAACACTGTGAAACTTCTCTTCCTTGAAGCCATTTATAACAAACAAGTATGCCAGGATTAGTCCAGTCATAATAAACAGGCAAGGACAACAGTGATTAGGGATGAAATTGAACGATGGTAAATGTCTTAATACAATGGTTTATACAAGAAACAAAATAAAAAAAATATTAAAAACTAACAAGCATGTTACCTGAATGATAAATGAAAACAGAGCCTCAAATAATATTAACAATGTAAAACAATTTGTGAAGCCTTTTCTAAACAGCACCCTGGTAGAATTCCAAAGAAAATACATGCAAAAAATATTCAAAATCCCATGCGTTACATTGACTTTGGCCAGCTCCCAGCTCTTGGGTATAAAGCTTCTCGCAAAGTTTTGCAAGTAAAACAAGTTCTTTGAATGAGGGCCTGATCCTGCCAGCTGCTGAGCATCCTCTGTTCTTAGTGAGGTCATTGACATCTATAGTTTGTAGGATAGATGTAATGCATAGGTTAAATATATCATGCAATAACAAAATCCATCATCTCAAACACACAAAAAAATGAAACTTCCAGGATCCACCCCTTAGTTGTGTAATGCTGCTGCTTTTTTTTTTTTTTTTTTTTTTTTTTTTTAATGGAAAATATCAAAGTTTTGAATACTGAAGTCACTTCACTGCTGAAAACTGTTCCTGCATCTGAAAGACTGGCCATGAGGACTGTCACTGTATGGCTGCTCTCAAGGTTAGGGCCAAACCCTCCTTGCTCCACTCGTGGGAGCAGCCTGATGCCTGGAAGCTGCTTCTGGAAATACTCCTGCACAAGAGCAGCCCTTTCGCCTCTGAGCACGGGGCAGGATTGGGCTCTGAGCCCTTAATCCCCGTGGTAAGAAGTGGAACACTGCACACAAGATGTAGCAACAAAACAGATTTAGTTCAAGGTTAGTCTCAAGAACCCTTATCTGATCACTGACAGTAATTTATCACGCAGAACCCATCATTAGTGTCAAGCTGTTTTATTACCCACTAACTTAACACTGTTTTACCAAGAGTCAAGTGTGATGTCACTCATGTTAAAGTAATTTACAGCTAATAGATATGAGGTAGGAGTCAATGTTGGCTTGCTGAGTTCCTTTCATACTCTGTGCTAGCTCCTTTCAATTTGCCCATGAGCAAATGAGGCGAGGCAGTAACAAAGGGAACCTGGCAGTAGGCGTGTGTGCCCATGCACGCACAGAGGAGCCTAAACATTCCCCAGCATCTTTTCACTTCAAATGCAGGAATTCATCCAAATACAAGAATTCTGATACTGTAGAGCTGAAATGGCCAGTAAGATTTAAGAGACAATACCAAATGAACCAGTTTTCTGGATGATAAATGTGTGATGCTTTGGTCACATGGAAGTTCCAGCACATCAGCAGAGGGGGAATCAGTCCTGGAGTGACATTGTGTACCCCCAAAACCTACAGTATCTGTCTCACCGGGAAAGAGTAAGCTTGGGCTTGTGTGATATTTTCTTTTCAGCAGTCTTGGTTCTCAGTGAGAGCACCCTTCCTTTGGAACAGAGAGAGAAGTTACAGAAGCCTTGATAATGAGTTTTGTTGCAAAAAAAGTCGAGATAATTGCATATGAATATTGTTTTCCTTCCCTGCCTTCCCTGTTTCTCCAGCCAATTCTGTTCAGTCTTAAGGTCAACCCCAGTGCAGGCTGTGTTTATAAGAGAATACATTTCCCATTTCTAAGCACTTGCTGTCTCCTCTAACGAATCCTCCTGCTGACGTCTCCAGGATCCATATTCTTAGCCCGCTAGACATTCAGAGATAATCCTGACTAATGTGTATATATATTCAAAGAGGTTTATTGGGGAGAATCATATATTTGGGATAAGGGAAAGGGCATCTTATATCAGTTCACCTCTCCAATTTTATATCCATTAAAACCATTTAAAATCACTGTATCTGCTCTTATTTCCCCTGGAAGTTCTTAAACTCTTGCTTATTTGGATGGTGATTTCAAATGGTCCAGGAGGTGTGACCCTTCAAGACACTGCAGAAAAGCCAGAGAAGGTCTCCAGGGTTTAAATTTTAACAGTTCTTGGGATCTCAGGTAAATATCTTGCTCTGACAACACACCTGGACTGTAAATCATTGGAGCATCACTTTTGTCAGCCCTGTCAATAACTGTCCTGGTCTGTAAATTCTGTTTGATCAAACAACTCTTGGAAACACACAATTTCAATGGTGACCTCAGCTTCAACCCTCAGTGCCGATTGTATGCAGATTGGCCAACGTCCCTTGAAAGGAAGACCCTGACATTTGGCTGCAGGAAGGGGCCAGCTGACCAGATGTGGGGCTGAAGGTTTGGAAAAGCTGGACAACGGCTAAACTCTACCTAGAGATTGGCCTGGGTACAGTCAGATGGGATATACATGCTCATATTTTTCTTCCCTTCCATGGGGAACTGAATAAAGACTTGCCAGGACTCCTGCTCCTGCATATCTTTGCTCGCTTAAAATTGTTCCAGTGGTTCCTTGTAACACATGGTTTTGCTCAGCTTGTTTCTGTGAAATCTCAAGAGCGAGTGGGAGATTGCAAGTGGCCCATTACTGCATCCTTCCCAGGGTGCTGCTTTGACCACAGGACCAGTGGATTCCCACTGTGCTGGGAGAAACCTGCTGGATAGTACCAGCTATGGTCCATGCCTAAAACTCACATGATGCATAGTTCAGATTCTGGCTTAATTTATTTGCAAGAAGTAGGAAAAAGCTCTTCCCTCCTTCTCCCTAGCTCCAGAACAGACAACCATGAAAGCCACCACATCTCCTGGGCAGCAGAGGTGCCCAGAGAGATAAATAAGTGCTTTGCTTCCCACTTCAGATGAACCAGCTGCCCCTCCGCCTCTCTCTTTCCATACCACCTTTCCAACTAATTGGAGCCATGTTTTCATGCCAAAGCAGATGAAAAATGCAGCCAGCGAGGGCTGAGAGGTTGCTGAGAAGGTGAAAAATGAGGCTAGGAAAGGTCAGAGATGTAGTCAAAGAGACGGAGAGAAGTGGGAAGAGGATTTTCATGAGGTGGTGGAGAAGATTTGCTGACCCAAACCAAGACAGTTCAGGTGTGGCATGGAAGGAAAGCACAGCCTGCAAATGCAGTGAGGGGAATCGGAAAAATATTGAGCATAGGGGTATTAAGACTAAACGTAGCAAAGCAACGCAGGGAACATTAAATTTAGTTCTAGTAGATGGGAAAGGCTGCACCATTCATTTGTCACCTCCTTTCGGTACTTTGCTTATGAGAAGTCATAGTGTCATTTCTCTCTCCTGGAAGATTATTTTTAGACACATAAAATATATGAGGAGGAGAGAAATGCAAAAGGAAAATTAGCCCATAATGCAGATAGTGTCCCAAATTCATCCCTTGGGCATCTGTGTTAACTTCAGTGGAAAATTTCCACCAGAGATTAATTCAGACCTGTATTTATATGTGCCCATCTGTGTAGTGCTGGGGGTTTGAGTCAATAACTTCACACCAAACCCACAATGGGGGAAAAAAAAAAAGAAGTGCTTCTAGCTACAGTTACCAAAATTAATCAGATAATGAACATTAATATGTCAGCTGACTTTGGGGAGAAATTTTAAAGGATGTGAAAGTCTCTCCTCTTACTGCAGAGTTAAATAAAACTCCAGTAAGTAAAAGTAGAGGGATTGTGGTTTAGGACTATGTCACCTTCTGAGCCTTCAGAATTGAATGTGTGTTTAAAAAAACTGAACTCTGCAACCCTGCAGGTGGACTTGCTTGTAGCTAACAGTGCTCCAAACCCTTCCCATGTTTCCCTCCAAGCAGAAAGAACAAGGGATGTCTCCATATGGTGAAGAAGTTACAGAAACCATGAGGACAGTAATACAGGTACAGGCCTTCTGCAGGGAGAGTTGAGTAGGGGGTAAACATTCCCACAAGGTGTATCTCTATTCCTTGGGCGATTTTGGAAGCCAAAAGAGACCCATGCTCAGGAGCCATAGACCTTGCAAAAGATAGAAAGCAAGCACCAGGGTATGTGAATGTTCTCTCATTTTTCAGATATGGGTTTTAATGTTGTATTGAAATAAAAAAGATTTTCTGCCAAGAAGGCTGGTTGGAAGAGTATCCAGTTAGGAAGTGAGGGCAAAGCGACAGTTGGACAACAATTTTGTGATCTTCCACTTTTCTCCTAGATAGATAAATTCAGTAATGTTTCCTGAAAGACATGACACTCCTAAATAATAATGAATCTTAGAGTCTCCATTCACCAACTGGATTTTTCATTTTTAATCCTTGAGATCCTCCCATTTCCAGTTTCTTCTCAGCAGCTTGCATAGCACAGCGAGGAGCTTTGTTCATGAGAACACTGTTGTTGATATTAGATTTCATGACTCCAGAGTCTGAAGCTTTAAGGAAAAACACTCTGTATCACGGGACTTGAAATGAAAAAATGAGCTCATACTCCAGAGATGTCCAGCTGGGAGATTCTACTTAGTGGAAACACTCTACACAGGTCTCCAAATGACTTGGGTACCAGCGTCCCATCTCGCAACATTTAGGAGTAATGCAATGGTCTCAATTTCCTTCCCTGGCATGGGAAGAGCAAGATCCTTTGCATATTTCTCCCAACCAAGCAACAACCAGGTTACATCATGACTTTGGTGGCCGAAGCTCCTCACTTTCCTCCCTCCCCCACCCCAGGAACAATGGCTAACTGTTCTTTTTCCATCTATAAATTTGTCTGAGTTAACAGTTCCCAAGATCTGGCAGCAAGCTGGAGCTGGGAGTGAGCTGAGAGATAGGAGAGTGACAGTCTGAAATGAAACACAGAGCTGCTGGGCCTGCAGCCGTCAGACAGGAGCCTGGCTCCCTCCCTTAAAGATTAGCGAGACTCCTTCGCTGGAGCCCTCCGCATTCCCCAAAATCCTAGCAACAAAGTGCTGTCTCTCAGCCGCCAATGAATCATGTGAATTTAACCTTTCACCTGGCCACAAGGAGGTTAATATACCAAAATAGCCTTTTTTTTCCTTTCTTTCCCCATTTATTGCCCATAATGGCAGTGGGGAGAACACTGGAAACCCTACATAGCTGCAAAGGCTCTGGAAGTGGTTCCATATCAGAGCTCTTCGCTGGCTGGCCTCTGCCAGGACCAAGTTGCCATTGCCAGCATCAGCCCCCCAGCTCAGTGCACACGGGCGTGAGTTTATTCAGGGAAATAGTTTCCATTTCACAGTACAGAAGACTTTTGCCTCTCATTGCCTGGCTGATGGCTCGCTATGCCCTCCAGCTTCAACCCCACAAGCGTTTACACGCCAAAGAAATTGTATACACAAGGCGTCCCCCAGCATGCCCACATGGCCAGAGCCTGAGTCACTCCCTGCTCCCGCCTGTTCCTGCCCATGGCAAAACTGCTGGAGAAATTCCCAGGTGGGGTCTGATCCTTATCCCTGTAAGGTGCTGAGCCCCTCCTGGGGTTGGGTATCTTGTCTGTGCTGGATGTCCTTGTCCTTTGGATTTAGGGGAAAACTGCATCTTGCAGAGTGTCCTTCATCAAATAAATCTGGAGACCACAGCTTGCCCATCTGCAAAAAAAAAGGTGGTTTATCCCTCCCAGCAATGGGTACTGCAGCCCCAGCCTGTGCCCACTGGTCCTGCCACCATCTACCTGAGGATTTCATGACTGCTCGGAAACTTGGAACTTTCTGTTGAATCAGCCTGTAAGGAAAATGAATTTTAAACAATTGGAGCCAAAATTACACCAGTGAAAGTCACTTTTAGGAGGCACATGCCACGTTACCCATCTTAGGGAAGCACAGTCTACTTTTTCTACCCTCTAAATATTGAAGGAATTGGGGTGATTTTTGTAGCTGTTGTTGGCTTGTGGGCAGCTGAGACTGAAGCATCCCCACAAAATGGGTCCATAGAGGACAGGAGGAAACATCATCTCTACGGGACCTCTTATTTTCCATGCCAGAGAAAGCCTTATGGGCTAAGGAAGAAACCAGGATCTCAGAGTATGTGAGGAAAAGATTTTAAGTACTCCCCACCATCCTCATAGCCCCCTTTCCTAAGAGCCACTGCCACATGCATATAACAGGAGATAAATATTTTTTGGCAGAGCCTGCTGTTTATTTAACCCTTTTGAGATACGTTCCTCTGACATCTCCTCACTGAGGCACAAAACCCTGCTGTCCCTGCCTGGATGGACTCGGGTAGCTCAGTCCTTGCCCACAGCCCCTTTCTGGCTGGGGCCTCACCAAGCCCTGGCCACATCCATCACTTTTCTCTCCAGTGCTGCCCCACAGTTCAGCCCAGCTTTGGCTGCAGGAGGTACCTGAGTTCAGTCCCTGGGCAGGGGCCAACCCATCCCTTGGAAACTGGGTAGGAAAGGGCTGAGGGGAGGATGAAGAGAGGGAGGAATGTGGACCAGGGGATGGGGACTGCAAATGAGGACCAGAGGACTCAGACCAGGGGATGCAGACCCACCAGTTCCCTCCTGTCGATCCCTACTAGGGAAAGCAGTCCCCAGGAATCTTGCTGTACCCCTGGGCAGCTCATCCTTCATTTGGGAGCCGGGGAGCAAGCCGGGAACCAGGCCCACTGCTGGGCAGGCGGCCCAGAGCAGAGCCCCGCAGGGAGGCACCGGGTTGGGCTTGTCTCTAACTTTGGGAGTCTCCCTCCCTGGCACCCCCGAGGGCAGAGCAGCCTCTGAGCCTCGGGGGAGGATGCTCCAACCCGTGGGAGGCAGAGGGAGGAAAGGGAGAGTCTTTAATTTATTTGTCACTTCCAGACTCACCAAAGGGGAACGTGAATCCACGGTTCCCCACTCAGGGTGTGCCTTGCTTCTCCCCTGGACCGGGTACGTTTCTGCCCTCCTCTCTCCATTTTCCTTTCCTTCTTTTTTTTTTTTTTTTTTTTTTTTTTCCTCTCTCTTGTTTTTTGTTGGGGGTTGAAGAGGGGAGCTAAAAGCCCTCCTTGGGGACCGCGCAGGACGCTCCCACGCGTCCGCCCCCGCGCAGGACTCACAAATCAGCCGGAGTGGGATTAGGGCCGAGGGGCCGGGGCGCCGGGCAGTCTGTCCCGGCCCGGGGAACCTCACCTGGAGGGGTCAGAGCACCCGAAGGAGCCGAGCTGTGCCATGCCGAGCCGCACTGGCTCCGCTCCGACCCATCCAGAGTCGGGCTCTGCCTGGACGGGAGGAAAGGGGAGCAGGGACCTCTTCCTAACCCCGGGAAAAAAAGTGGCCGTATCCCCGGGAAAACCCTCTAACGGACCGTGAGCCCAGCAAGGCATGTGCACTGGTGGTAATGGTCCCGGCGGGTGCCGTCTGGGTGACACCGGGCTCACACGGAAAGCCTTCTCACTTGCCCCCGCTCCGTACGGGTTCGTGGTCTCCTCCGGGGACTCCCGAGATCACCTTCCCCGGTGTTTGTATTCGGGTTTTTTACGTCCGTCTAAGCTTTGCCGTGAGCTGCGTCCCAAGCAGAGATGTCCGTCGTCCTGTGCCTGGTTGTCACGTCGGGGTTGTCCTCGGTGGAGCGGGAAGCGCCAGGGAGCCCCTGCCTGTCCCCGCGACGGGTGTCCGCATAGCCCGGGTTCCCCGCGTCCCAAACACCGGCATGACTTCCCCGGGCGCAGTGCGAGGGCTGCGCACATGGCATCCCCACTGGCACTGGTGCCACGCTGGCACCTTTCCTCCCTGCTTCACCTAAAGCATCTCCCACACCGGGCCTTCCTCAAAGGACCCCGACACCTCTCGCCTGGTCCCCCGTTACCGAGCGCAGCCCAGAGTTTCTACACACACCTGAACCGCAGCGATAGGGACACGTTGTGAGCGCCGGGGGGCAGCCCCACACAGGCCTCACGGCTTGGTGGCACCAGCCCCGGTCGGTGCCTTCCTGGGACAATATAAAGCAAATCCAACGGCGACTGGGGCTGGT
>JANHGL010023556.1:8322-38382 GCA_024611195.1 Ceyx melanurus | reverse complement strand
ATATATAAATCTTAAAAACCCCACAAACTTCCAGTGCTTTTGAAGAAGTAATTCCTAATTTTTGAATGCTTTTAGTTCATAAAATGCTTCATTATGGCAATTTAAATATTTCTGTTCAGAGAATGTTAATATGAATGCATCTCTCTCATTCACTTAAATTGCCTCTGAAATTCTTAGATGTTTCCAGAGCATCTCTGAGAATTTGCATGTGTAATCAGCAGCATTCAGAACTTGAGCATGCCTCTGTGAAAATTTGGCTCAGTTAGAACTACCTTCCACAGCCACTAAGATATATTTTGGATTTTGAAATTGAAGACAAATATCCAAAAGGTGAAGAGCATATTTATGCAGAAAAAAAAACCCCAAAACGAAAAAATCAACAACCAAACAACCAAAACCATCCCAAAACCCAAACACATTCTTTTAATTGCTCAGTCTATTGCTATCTACAAAATAAGTGTAAGCTTATAACTAGCACCAGATGACTCCCCATTTTCACTGACCAGCAAAGCCTCATCTGCAAGTTCGAGATCAGTAAACAATGTAGGTTAAGTAACTGGTTACTAATATTTTCCTTGAGCTACAAAACTTTTAAACAAACAACAACAACCACCGTGATCACAGTAACCTTCCAGAGGTTAACAGCAAGCAGGTGGTCAATTTCAACTCAATGCAAAACAGACGGCTGTGGCATTATAAATGGAAGATCTTGGCTGAGTTTGCTTTAGAAACTGGGTCTTCTTTCTCAAAAGTCTCAATGATACCACACATAAATGTCAAAATGACAAAAATAAGGAAGTGTGTCATAGACTAAGCATTTTAATGCCTTTTCTGGCTCCCTTTTGCAGGCTGAACTGTCTGTGTTGACCACATTTGATGGCATTAGTACATAGAGTGGCTGTGTAAGTTTTAATTGCTGAAAGAAATGGAGGTGGCCAATCAACTAACTGAACTGTGCTGTAGGCTTGTATTTTAAACCACCAGTATGATACATTTTATACTGCATTTACCATGCCACTTTGCTGATCTCATAATATAGCTCAAAGCATTGGTACTAAACAGGAAACAGGTTCAAATCCAGCTGGTGATGGTCAAAGTAGAGATCAGAAAAGATAATTCATACCCTTCCAGACACCTTTTTAAAAGCAAGCCTCAATCTATTCCTAAGCAGACAGGTGTACTTAATACCACCAGTGACCACCAAGAAACCTAGTTAGAAGGTGCCCCAAAATAAGCACAATTAAAGAATGATAGGAGCTGAGAACTTTCTTGCCCAAGATAAATGTTTTCTCCAATGTCATCAAGAGGGGCTGTGAAGGGAATCTGGGTACATCAGTACTGTTAAGGGACTCCTCTCAGGAGACTAAATAAAAGTTTCCAATAAGTAACTGGAAACAGATTTAAACTGAATACCTGTGAAACATAATGTAAGTTTGGTTCACATTGGCCATAACATGGCAGAAATGTTGTTACTGGAATAGAAAACAGAAACAGTAGAGTAACACTGGAATGTCCTTCATGCCACATCAAGCTTTAGGTAATCCAGTGCAGAAAGGATTTGCTTTAACAGCTTTTGGCAAAGCACTTTTCAAAGCCAAGCACTTCCTTTTGGGATCTCCCACTCACGATGCTATCTGAGCCACACAGTTGTGATCCAAGCCCAAAGCCTAGATGCACACAGTAGCTGTGTGAGAGCCACAAGCAGAACATGTAGGCCTGTGAATTGTCATGTCCACATACACCAGTCAGCTCCTGGACTCCATGGGAAAGCACCAGCAGTTCTGAAACTTGACACTACTCAGAGATCCACAGTCAAGTTGAGTGGCTGCCAGTAGATGAATACAAATCCATTGTCATGGTGTTTTGTAATGACTACCTCCTTAAAGCTAAGAACACTCATCCCCCATAATGAAGTAATATCCCTCTAGGTACAATTGCTTCTCAGGATGCAGTATCACCTCCTGAACTCCTGTACTACATCTTAACCAAGGGCATCAGTCAGAGACAGCTTGGGCACACTGCTGTACAGCAGTGTGATGCCAGTGAGGTCAGGGCAAACAACATCTAAACATCTTCCAGCTAATGTTTAAACAAGTCAGTGGAAATAGGGAGGTTAGAGATATCTTTTAAGCCTATCATCATGTTGCCATTTATATGATTCACATCCAATGTGTTAATACACAAAGTTATTCCTTAGTTGTTCTGCTTGTGAAAGACATGCTTCCTCTGCACACATCCTACACCCTCAGAGATGATTCCTCCTTTGTGCCCCCTGCACAGACAGGTGGATGCTTGCACTAGATCAGAGCTGTACATGCACATGTCACGTAGATGTGTTTTTCACAGCTAGCCAAGCTGGGTAGCCAAACCTAAACCTGGGACAACTGAGTTCCAGTTGTAGCCTTTCCATTACTGGTGGCCCCAGTTGTTCTCTCTGCTTTCCATTCTGCTTAAAGTTTTCAGAAACTTATAGGAAATTCATTACCTCCATAAAATCTGCTTTAAATTCACCAGTTGAAAAGATATTAGGGGAAACAAACACTCCAACACACTTGTGAGGTCTACTTCAACAAACAACCTATTTAGTGAACAATTAAATGCTCTTAAAATTCGGAGACTCTTAAAAATGCAGATTTACCTGTACAGCAACGAATGTCAAGCATTACCGCCCTCTAAAAACATTCCTCTTTGCTATTTATTTGCTCTCCGTGCCTCCAATTTAATCTGTTTCTCCAAAATCAGCAGCATTCTTATCACCAAAAAACAGCTGGAATAAGGTTTTGTATCTCACCTGAAGTGATGGAGCCTCAATTCCTTAACAATATGATGGTTCTGTCACAAACAGCAACTTTGGGTTCAAGTCCAAGGATAGAACACATAGAAATAGACTACATGATGGAAAGGAGTATTTTTCAGCCACTTCAGCTTCACCCTGCATTACCTGCAAGTGATATATTACAGAATTGAATGCTAGAAAAATGCATTTTAGAATAAAAAGTATAATGTTTCATAATTTGATTTAAATCAATTATACCATCTCTCACTGGAACGCTCATGAGCTTCAGAAATAAAATATATAAATGAAACCAGCTGCTCTGGATACACTTTCCTTGGGATAGATTTCACTTGAATTCAATCAGCTTTCTTCTGCAGTACATTATTGTCATGCAACATCAGAGTGGAGAGCACACAGTGCTATATCAGTTATTGCAAGGTAACCAGTTATGGTTAAAAAAAAAGTGGAGAGGGGGAGCAAAGAAAAAGGAGAAGATTAAAATTCTTTACTGCAATGGCTGTCTAAATTCCAAGGAATTAATTAATTACTATCAGGCTTACAGAGAAACTGAGGTAGCTACTGTCATCCCAGCAAAATCCATTCACTTATGGCTATTTACTACATTGCATGATCTTTCTGACTGATCTCAGTTTGGAGCTCCTCTGTTCCCAACAGCATGGATCGCAGTGTTTGGGATGAAGAACAATCACCACTGGAGAAGGACATGCAACCAAAGCTTTGTGTTCTTTGATCTCCAAGTATAATGCATACATGGATTTTGGCATCACTCTTAAAAATGATTGTTCATAACTAAATACCATATCTCAGTGCTAAGATACCAGGCTGATCTTTTCATAAATCAGAATCATATATAAAGGCAAAGACCTGTCTGCACTGAGTTCAACAGGAGCACTGCCAGCCACTTCAAGGGAACTGGGATATTGTGCACGAGATTTTCAGCAGCCCAACCAGTGCTTTGCTTACAGCACTCCCAGCTCCAGTCCTCATCAAAGCCTCTTCTCCAGTCCTACAGCTGCATTAGTATTGTGCAGACATAAAGTTCCACCACCACAAATTCTAATATTGTTTTCTGGATTAATATTATTTCAGGGTTCATTTTGAAAACAGAGACGAAGGAAAAGTCTACCTCTCCACCTTTTTTGATCTTCTGTTAAAGAAACAATAATTTTCTGATAGAGCTACTCATGTATCTTCTCTTGATATATTATTCAATTGTCTTGCATCCTTCTGTAGATCTACACGAGTTCCCTTCAAAGAGAGCAAATATATCCTTTAACAGCTAGAGTATTCAAAGAAAGGCAAAGAGTCTGCCTTCTTAAAGATATAATAAGACAATAAAATAAGACCATTTTCATTGCTACCACAAGCTTACCTTTTACTGACTCTAGTAATTCAGAGCACAAAAGCAGGTATCATAGGCAGTAAGTAGTGACTGAGAGTCAAGCAAAATAATGACTTATTCACCAACAGGCTAACAAACTTGACTTGAACTACTTTAAAAACTTGTACACTTAAGGAGTCAGTACCAGAAATGTGTTTGTATAGGATTCACTATGTAAAATTAATGACAAAACAGCAGCTTCTCTAATTTGACAATTAAAACTAAAATGAAGGCACAGATTCAAATGATATTTTGAATGAAGAGAAAAAAGGAGGAGACAACAGAAAAAGACAAAATGAAAGAGAGGAAAAGGGAAGCAAAACAAGTTAAAAATAAGATTCTCTTCTTTCTCCTGAAAGTATTGAAAATGCAGATCCTCTTGCTAGAATTAATCACTAATAAGCAAAAGTAGCTCAGATTCTTACAACAAGCCCTGACTAAATAACAAGAAGTTATTTAAAGACTTTAAAAGTGAGGAATTGGAGAACTGTCAATTGGTGAAATCTTAACATGAGGAAACAACTCTCTTGTGCGCGGACTCCCGTTCACCTCCTTTTGCACATTCACACAATGTCCAATTGGCACAGGGACCTCAGCATTCTGCATTTTTTATCACTATTTTAAAAAAATTTTAAAAACTCTGATAAAGGGCTTTAGGTGAAGTGGGTAGAGGAAGCAGGTGTTGTGCTAAAATTTAAGTAACATATTCTTCAATTAAAAATGGAAGCATGAGGTTGACTTCTGAAAGCATCATCAGAGAGAGGGGATGGGAATGTTTTAAAGTTTGAAGGATGACTCTTCTGAAATGCGCATATGACCTGGTAACCCCTGTGAGACAAGGCAGAGTTGCATTAAAGAAAAAGAGGTTTCCAAGAAAGAAGGTTGAGGTTTTCAGAAACAAAGACACAAGTCAGATGTGTCCTGGTAAGTACCTTAAATGTAACTGCAGGGATCTACAAACTCTCTGTTGTTAAAGCAACAGTTTCAATAGCTGGGAACACCACCCCATTTAAAACGTATTAATAAAAAAATTAAAATCTTTGGACAGATAGGGATCTCTTCCTTCAAAATCCCACCTTGCTTCAAATTTCAGCACCTGACACTTTGTCTTTCACAGTCTCTAAGTTAAATACCCTTCTGGCTTCACTGAAATGTCTTTTAGAAGACACATTCTTTCAGTTATGGAGGCAGCATTCAAGGACAACATGGCACTAGGTGATGACCACTGAGAATATTGCATTTCCTTAGAAATCACCAGCAGTGGATCATGGTCAAGAGCCAACTTGCAGAGGAATAATCACTACTAAAACTACCACATGGATTTCATATGTCATTAACTTGCTTAAATGTAATATGAGAGACTGAGTTTCTGTTTCTTCTGGACTGGGGAATACTGAGAATTAGACTTTTACCATTTTTTCCAAAGGACCTGCAAGGCTGTTTATCTGATTGTAAAGGCAAACTCCCTCTATCCCAGCAGACAAGGCATTACAGAAATTAAGTATGATCAAGGTGCTTTCAGCATGCCTCTTAAAAGCATAATACAAAAATAATATAGTGAATAAAAATAATATAGGTGAATACTGGTCACATTAGACATAACTGAATCAAGACTACTCTCTTCTCTTACCAAAAAAAAGAACTAAAGCTGATGCTTAAAGCTGATCTGTGACCTATTGGAAGGGCCATGAAAAAATCCCACAGATTTAAGAATCCCGAATTCCTCTCTTTGCTCACTCTTTTTTTTTTCTTTTTTTTTTTAATTTACTCTTTCTTTTTCAAAAAAAGAAAAAATACAGAGAGGCAGACACACTCCTTTGAACCCCATGCTTCAATATTCACCAATCACCAAGGAAAGCTATGCAAAACACTTCTTGTGCCCTCAGGAAGCTGATGAAATTTGAAAAGAGAAAAAGCACGCAACTTTATTGAGGTCGGCGCAAGCCCAGAGATTTGCAAGTTGCATGTCGTTTTTAATCAAAGTGACTGTGCCAACATGATTAGAATACCCACAAAGCCAAGCCAATCAAGCAGCTAACCAAGGGAGACCACAGAGCAGATAGCAAATACCACTGGAGTTGTACATTGTCTCCAAAGATTATCACTGCAGTTGTTCAAACTCTTGTGACCAACAAGGGATTCCAGTGACTCATTGCTATTGTGTTTCTGCAGCTCAACGTTATGTCCCATGCATATTCTGGAGCTCCACAGCACCACATGTGTATAACAATGCGCCACACTTAATAAAATATCTTTGCGGGAAAAGAAGTACCGAAAAATATTTGCACAATAGCAGAATGCCAACCAAGCACTGGACTGCATTAGAACAACTCATTGGGTGCCATTCTAAAACAGCATCTGCCATGGCCTCGGGAAGTAGCTTTAAAAAATAAAATAAAATTAAAATAAGATTTTTTTTCTGAAAGATCACAGCTTTTAACATACCAAGGAAACTTCAAGAATAAATTAACATATGACTCACCTCCCTGAGGTCTATCCCATGGTTTCATTATCAGTCAAGCAGAAGCCATTGTTGCAAAAGCAGTTCAAAGCAGCTACTCCATCCATGTGCCACACTGAATACGCAGCAACTCTTCACATATACACAGCTTCGTTAAAAAAGGAGGGAGGCAAGATAACACTGGAAAAAAAATAAACAACCCCTTCTGCACTCAAGCTGGAAAGGCCAGGAAAAACCTGTACACTTCAGTAAGGGCTAGGAAATTAGATGATCACTTTTCAGATGCTCTTAAAACTTTTCTGAGAAAATGATGTCCTGCAGCTGGGACACACCAATCAGCTGCTGTGGCAAAGGTTGCAGGAGGAAAGATCCCCTGCTAGTTCAACAGCAGTGGCTTCTGAAATGTTCAAAACAACAAATAGCATGCAAATGCTTCTTCCCCTGCAGGACTCTGACAAGAAAATAGGGCCTGCACCTTAATACTTTCAGGAGCATAACAGCAGTTGCTTCAGATCAGAGGAACAGACATGCTGAAATTAAAACAACAGACTTAATTGGAAAGGAATCATGGAGGAATCCCATCCAAGAGACATGATTTGGGCTCCTGCCACAACTAAAGAGGCAGGTGTGACTTCTGACATTGACAAGTGCTGAGTGTAATATCAGATCAAGGTAAGCGATAACAGGGAAACCCTCTATACATCAATCATGCCATCAAAAGGAGTCACTATGCACAGTAAGAATCTAGGCTGAGTTAAAGGTTAAAAAAAAAATCAACCATGATGTTAGGTTTTTCCTTGGGTAACTGGGTGGAGGGAGGGGGTCTATATTTTCTCATTTTAAAAAGTCCTGATAGAAAACTGCTCAAACAGAGGGTGCTGTAGCAGCAGATTTGGTCTGCTGAAGCGTGGGTGAGCAGCAGGTGGAAGCCCCACGGAGGAAGGACATGTTTTTAGGGATGCTAGTCCTTCATCTGCTTTCCCCCAGCTGGTGGGTGTGACACACAGAAGCCTCTACACTTCAGGCAGGGATTGCACTGAAAATATGCACGGTCTTCTCACCTGTTTTCTTTACCCTTTTCAGAGTCCTGCACTGGGCTAGCAAACAAGATACAAGGAGCCTCATGGACCAGATGCACAGAGCACGCAGGCACTGAGCCATGACAAAATGCCATCTTACACGTGGGCCTTCTCATCAACAAACAGTCCTTTCTCTGCTCGCATGCCAAGCACCAATGGAAGGCAGCGACTTACGACTCTTACAGACATCCACATTGCTGGTGTGGTAACTGCTTTCCATCACTGCACTATCAAAAAGCCCAAAATCTGGCACATGTTTTATGGTGAGAATCCTGTTCTCCATAGTAGTTCTTGAGAAAAATTATAAAGCTAAAAGGATGGATATAATAGAGTGGAATTTCACAGGCTCTTTGTTGTGCCATCCTTCTCAGAGTGCTCCACAAAAGCATCCAAAAAATAAAAAAGCTTAAAGTGAACTTCCCAAACTTTGAAGCATCACTGTAGTTTACCCTGAAAGGTGCACTGTGCATATATATAGAAGAGCAACCCTGCAACACACAAAGCTTTCTACAGATATTCAAGATACCCTTTCAACTTTGATTCACTTAAGCAAAACATCACTGAAGCAATGTTAATCCTCTTGTTTACAGTTACACCCACGACAGAAAGGGAATTCACAGCTCAGGATCAAACAGATACACAAAAGGGAGCTATTTAACATCACTAAGGATAGCACCCTATAATTACTGTATCAGATCTTTCAACACAGAATTTGCTTTAAGAAAAAAAAATAGAAGTAGGGAACTGGATTCAGCTCTGTTTCTGCTTCAGCCCCATATCTAGTTGCAAGTTAAAACTAAACAATAACAGCAAGTAGCAATTTACCAACCATTGTTTCAGGCGCTCAGTTCATCAGAAAACTATATGGAAAAGGCAACACAGCTAAAGTGTCATCAGAGATACAGAGCAACCAAATGCAGCTGCACACTCTAAGAAAGAGTTTTACCTTTGCATCTGCAAATCACAACTGTTATCAAGGACCTGTTGAAAACTGGAGAAGAATTCTCGAGGAGCTTAGTTCAAACATAACCCTTGATGGTACAACACTGAATATGCTCCAGTCTATGTGCCCCCAAGGAATATTTTGGGGGCAATATGGGTGCCTGCTTTTCCGAACCTGCATTCACAGTACCATCATGAGGTGGGGTTTCCAGGCAGCCTCAGCTCCAGGGCCTAAAACATCTTAGCTGTATAAATCAGATGCACAGAAATTAAGACAAGCCAAATTTGGACGCTTTGGAATACCAATGGCATTTGAATAGAAAATAGGCTTGATACTTCAGCTCTTGGAGGCAGTTCTAGTTTCAAAGTGAATGCTAGATTACTACAAAGCCTCATAACTAATTAAAAAGGAGAAAATAACTGATTCCTAAATTGGATAAAATTGCCACTTAAGTTTTCACTTAATTTCTTTACCAGAAGTCACCAGAAAGTCCACAAGATGCGCAGGTCTCATGAACCCCTTCAATACCAACAGCCTAAATACAACTGTAGGATTAGTGGTAATAGGAGATCTCTTTGCATCTCGATAACCTCCACTAGGAACATGAAAAAGCTCCTAAGAAAAGCAACTTCACTCAACCCCTGTTGCATTAAAATCACAGTGATGCAACTGTTCTGTGCCCTTGAGAAACCCCATTTACTTTTAGCAGCTGAAGAATTCAAGATCTACAACATAAAGCAATTGGCTTTTGAATGCAGGTTGCTTCATTTTAAAACATTACTGCTCTTTGATGTTTATCTGTTTAAGAAAGCTTATTGCAGCTAATTCACAGCAGGAGTGCCCTGTGGCATCCTCAAAAATTATATTAAAAATATAAAAGATAAGAAAGGAAAACATAATTATATAATCTAATTTTTTATGGCTACACAACAAAAATTAAATCCTAATTTTGTAATGTATATGCATAGAAGTATTTCTGACACATATCAGAAGCATGAAGCTATCATACACAGGACTTTTTATTGGAAAGTCTGACAAACAGAAACATCAAGAGGCCCAACACCATATTAGTTAGGTTTCAACTTTATTTAGAAAATGAGCTGCAAGAATAAGACAGAAACATATGAATGGAAGGTTGTTATCCACAGAGTCAACGTACAAATGGCATTTTATGTACTAGCAATAATACTACAACTGCTGCAGTCACTCCCCCACACTGCTTGCATTCAATTAATATTTGACTAAAAATTGCACTTTTAAAAATAATTTCATGTTATACCATTGCCTTGTGCCATCTGATGGATGTCAGCTGCAACTGCGTCCCCAGGCCAAAAGTACCATACAAGCTCTTCTGGGATTCACTGAGCCATGGCAGTAACATGCTTCACCCTGAGGGCTGGCATGTGGTAGAACTCTCTCCTAACAAATTAAGGTGCTGGTGGTAAGGAGTGTTCTCATGAACACCCTGATTTGCTCCAAGTAGTACAGAGGGTGGTCATAATACCCCTGCAAATGTGTTCAGAATCAAAACGAAGTCTCAACTGACGGATCTTACACTGAGACATCCCTCTTATAAAACAACCCCTCAAAAGAGTCCTGAGGTGCTTTCCAGAAGTCTGTGGATTAGAGCAGATTTTCTTAAAACCTTAAAGTTCCTTGTGGGCTGGCACCTTCAGAATGCATCTTGAACTCAGTCCACATGAAAAAGGTTAGAAAGCACAGACAGGTTAGATCTGCATTCATGCTGCTCCACAGGGATGGTGAACCTCAAGATTGAGAGTTCTTCCAGCAAAGGGAAGGGTTTTAAGATTATCTATCCCACACTCAATGGCTGGGAAAAGGGTACTCCCACAGGATAAAGCAGGACAGACATCCAAAGCTCTATTTGTGCTAAAATGTATGGGGATGAATCCACTAGGTGTTCAAAGGTCATCTCTGAGATCCTAATTTCTACAGTTTGGGATCCACATGTTGAGACCAATACAAAAGTCCTCCCAGCGCAAAGAGGGCTAAGAATAAAGACTAACACTGAGAAAATACAAACAAAAACAAGAATAGTCTTCCATGGTGACTGAAATTTCACATAGTAACGTTGTTCAACAGAGAAAGGTGATGTGTATCAAGACCCCTGAATGTGATTAGGTATATTCACTAGCAATCAGGTTCCTTGAAAACAGAGACAAAACAACCTTGATTTAAACAGATCAAGAATGTTAAAGCCCACCTGAGAATCTGGTATTTTCTTATTTGATAAACAGCCTAAAAAAAACCCCAAACTTTTGAGTAGTACATCATTTGGAGAGAAACTGTGCCATAGACTTCATTACATTCTCGGCATGTCCTTGTGTTCCAGCACTAAGGACTTCTCATACAGTAAATCCTGCCTCCTCAACAGAAAAAGCCAACACAGACAGATACCTTTCAAAAGAGGGATGTATATGCTGAGGACCTTTGAAAGAATTAATCCTTGTTTCAGCTGTCACAGTCAACCCATTGGCCTCAATTTGCTGTTACTATCAAATCTATCTACAGATCAAGCAAAACCGAAATATCGTGAAGTCTCAGGTGTAAGTCCTCTCCATTTTCAGAGCCACCAACTAAAAATGAGATGCTCCACATTTTTAGACATACTAAAAATATTCCTTTCAGCAAAAATTAACCCATGAATGCCAGATTTTATTCCCAAATGCTCCCTTCTCTAATATGATGCATGCTGGGACAAAACAAACCAGCCTTAATTCTCTTCAAAATTCTACTGGATAGGCACCTCTGAAGGCCTAGAGACAGCAGAAGGCAGATCATAGGCTTTAAGCTGGCTGACTACAGCCCTAACTGCACATTTAGCTCAAAAAAAATTGTCAGAGACACACTTGCTCTGCAGTTGGGATCTGCAAAAGGCAATTCCTCTTCCATTCTAGCCTTTGCAGCTGAGATAGAGAAACTTTTACTTGTCCTGTGCCACCACTTCACTAACACCATATCAAGATACTGGCTTCCTTGGTGAGAGCTATGCCTGCATAGCAGTGTTGCGGAACAGAAGTTTCTGCAGTAAACAAGAATTAAGGAATTTATACAGATATCCAATTATATATGTACATATTTCCTCTGCTAAAAGCCAATCCAGACTTGAAGAGAGAGGCAAGTAAAATTGCAGATCTTCTACTCGATATTGTCTCCTTAAGCAAAGGTGGGGGAATAAAAAAATCCCTACTGCCATTTTTATGCAGCTTCTATTTCGTTACCATCACTAAGGTACTCCTCACACATGAGAGAGAGAGGGAGGGAAGAGAGAAGAAAGAAAAGATTTAATAAATAACAGAGAAGAACATTCTGATGACGTTAATCTCAACCACAGTAAAACAATAGTTTGAAATCACGCCAGGGCTCTCTCTACAGTCTCAGGCTCAAGCCCAGCATCTAGTTCATTAAAGTAAATAAAATATAACGGTGAAGAAAAATAATCAGAAAGATTGCATGAATAATAGAGAGAATCTGAGTACAAGTCCAACCAAATGATGTCAACTATTATTTAATTTTACTTTGCTCTCTCAGAGAAAACACCAGAGAGAGAAGGGGGAGGGGGGAGCTGGGAAATAGTGCATGGAGAAGAAAGAGGCAAGAATATCCCACAGGGGTTTTGATAACAAAATCACTAAAATAATATATATTTTTTTAAAGCCTTTCAACTTTATTAATTGCCTTCCAAATGTAATACAATAGAGATTCAAGAGTAAAAAAAAAAAAAAAAAAAAAAGTAATGATACAGAATTGCAGGGACATTTACAATGAACAGCTCTGGGCCATTATGTCTCAAACTTGTCTTCATTCAGGGATGGAATTTGGCCCAGTGTGGACATTTGTTTATATAATTATTATGTCTGATTAAATCTGTTCTTGACAAAATAAAGACGACTGACATTAGTAGGTTAAGTCATTCTTATCTAAAATTAATAGTATTCGAACAGGGATTCAAATTTGGATGGAAAAAAGATGGTACATCTTTTTTTCTGGCTTAGTAGGACGCTAATCAGAATCACTGTGAGAAATCTTTTACACACAATCCCCTGAGCTCTTTTCCTAACACCTGGGACAATTCTGAATACAACTCCTCTTCCTAACAAATCTCAGGAAAATATCTTGGCTTCTGAACAAACCACTAGAACTGAGATTTTTTTTTTGAGACATTCAAAGACTGAGGAGATTGGGCTTGTCAGAGACAGAAAAAAAATCCTCTCCAAAAGCTCAGAATGGCAAAGTTTTGCCAGATCCTGGATGTAAGCAGATATTAAAAAATAAAAACAAAAACAAAAAAACACAAAAAATATATATATTAAGCAGTATATCGATATTTGAGTAAAATATTGTGGGTTTTCAGAATTCAGGTTGCTCAGGTTATGAAAATGCAGTTACTACACTAACTTGATAATAAGTGAAAATTCTTAAAATTAAATCCAAAAGAAAACAAAAAGCATGATTGCTGCCAGACTTTCATCTCAAGACACATAAAAGTCACTACAAAACTAAAATGTTATCAAGTACATCTTCAGTCCTAAGCACTGAGAAAAAAGTCAACTTAATTTGTCATTAATTCATCCTGTGAATTAATGATAAATAAAGACTTTTACACTGACCTGAGGATGATTCTTGTAGACATGAATGGACAGTGGCAGGTGGAGGGAATTGTTCAAGACCACACATTCAAATGCAGACTTTTTTTTTTTCCTGCTTTTGCTGTCATTTTGGAATTTCATTTGACTGACCTTTTGTATCATCCACCCTCAATGTAATACACCAATGGAAATTGGATTTGAACACCTACTCATATACTCAAACTTTGATCCTTAGACATGGATAGCCCAAGATATCAGATTTTGAAAGCATTATATGTTAAGTTAAAAAAACCCCAACAATTCTCCTTCCACTTGAAAAGATAAATGCAGTATACACAAGATACATGTATAAGTTAGGAAAGTTGATTGTCCAACCAGGCAGCAGGCTAAAAAAGACTAACAATGATAAAATATGAATTGCATATCATGACTGCATAAACCCAAGTATTTATGAACAATCTTCCAACAATGAAATATTAATTGAAGAACTTTGTGAGTAACTTCCTATAGCAAATAAAACAGAGAAATCTGTAATCTGCACAAACAGTTTATTGAATAAATTATTCATTATGAATCAAGTATTCTTGATTCACTCAGATCTGGGTGTTCTGCTTTAGGTTTCTCTTTTGGTTAATCCCTATGAAGATTACATTCTGCCTAATTTTATTGCCACAGTGTAAATTCAAATGTATCAGTTAACTATAGATTTGTTAGAAGTAGTCAAGCAGAGGACAGAAAGAGATTGCAGTCACTGAAGCCATAATCTAATCCAGTTTATTTTACCACAAAGTAAAGTTTGAGGCATTTCAGAGGCATGGTGGTAAATGAGAAGGATTTCAGGTACCTACTATTAATGGACTGCCTCTGAAAAATTGAACTATAACTGTGTACATTTATAATACTTACTTGTGGAAACAAATGCAAAACAGATTTGGAACAAAATCAGCTTTTTATTCTTTTTAAGAGCTGAGTAAGAAAGAAGCAGTTTGCCTTGGTTTGTTTAGCATGTCCTACAAGACATGTCCTCCCCTACAAGACTTTCTGTCTGAACACAGCAACTTGGAGCTAATTTGTTTTCAGTCTGCCAGGAAGAGAACTTCTCTAAAATGGAGAATAAACACAGTAGGGTGATCAGGACTTAAGATGGACAGCAAAGAGTAAGCTTGAAATTCAAGGGAAGTGACTGACTTCTAGGAATGAGTAGCAGGTTTATAAAACAAGATCACAAAGAGCAGCTTTTAACTCCCCTTCTTGATAGACCTCCATTTTCTGATTTTGCAGCTAATATTTACAATTACTACACCGGATTAGAAATGCCACTTTAAACTACAGCAAACTCTCAATATGTTGGATAATAACATAGTGGAATAATCCAGAAAGATGAGAACAGGGTACACCGCAGGATCCATTATTTGGGATATCCAACAAGCACGCAACAGAGAACATCTGCAATGCTGCTGAGTATGGAGCGTGGGGATCCCAAACCCACACAGCAACCCTCAAAACATGGCTCTGCTGCTTCCAGACCACAGGCAGGGAAAGAATCTATGTCTATGCTCATAACATAACTGTCATTCCCAACAATCAGGGGTTGGCTGACAATTTTTTAAAAATTATTATTTTTTTTAATAACAAACTGGTGTATTCAGTGTGGCTGTTACCCAATACAGCCATTTCTCACTCAGCAAGAAAACGTTTTATAAACATTGACAGGGCATCAAAGCTCTGCAAGAATTCTTCCATAAAAGAACAGTTATCCATTTTCTAACCTAAAGAATACTTTCTGACAAGCACCCTCTCAGAAACTCAGTACTGTCCTGAACACCACAAAATGCCAGTAAAATAGATCAGACTGGGGATGACTGTTCAAATTAAACTGGTGTAGGAGAAAGATATGATATTCAAATATTCTGAAAAGAAGCTGGCAGATATCACAGCCAGTAAAACATCAGCAGTACCTGTTGAGTCACTACACTCTCAACTCCAGTTAAAATTTACAGACCATGTATTCAAATATATTTTCTCACAATTCCAATCCTGTGGCTACAGACAGACATGCATCTAACCCTAAATTGGTAAAATGTAACATTTTTTTCCAGCTCTAGTGAAGTTCTCACAATAAACACGACTGCAAAGAGAGCTTTCAAAAGCTAAATTTAACAGAGATTTGGATGTTTGGATTTTGTACAACTGAGTTTTCCCACCTTCCTCTATCTTTCTGCTCTCTTCCTTTTGCCTCCTCTTTTGCTCTTTCTTTGGTTTTTGCTCTTTCTTTGGTTTTTGCTCTTTCTTTGGTTTTTGCTCTTTCTTTGGTTTTTGGCATCATTACATCCTCTCTGCTTTCCACCCTCCCACACCTCAGCACTTTCCAATATAAGGCATTTTCCCAAAAGGCATTTGTTTCTAGCAAGCTTGGTAAACGGGGAAAAAATACCTTATGCCCCAGATACTGTTGTATTTCCTGAGCAACACTTAGACTGGTCTATTGGTTGAGTAAAGGAAAATGGTACCCTTTCCTCTGCTCTTTTCACTTCATACAGCAAGACAAACCTCTGAATTGTCCTCTTTTACCTTTTTCCATTTTATTAATAACTGATGTCTATTCTAATAAGTTCAAGAGTCTATTTTGAACAAAAGCTTTCTTAATCCTTGTACATGAATGACACTTAAAGCATTATAAGCCCAAATCGGCTTAAATATAGGGCAAATATGAAGCAAACTGTAAACTGTAAAACACTACCTCTTAGGGGCTGGGTTTGGTTTAAACAGTAGAGCATGAATATTTTCATTAGTCATCATGAGAGCATGAGCTGACATAAATGTCTTCCAAGAGTGAGTACATATAGAAATAAGTATGCTATAAATCTGGGAAATGCTGAACAACATATTTGAAAACATATCCAAAAATCTTCCTGCATTGATTGCAAACACAAGTTCCTTATCATATACCCTTATTTCAGTATCTTAATCTAACAGCATTAGATAACAAATATATTGCTGTGTATCTACAGCACTTGGAAGACACAAAGCATCCAGCAATTGAATCCAGAAGTTCTAGAGCAAATGCAATCCAGAGCTGGTTACAAAAGGTAACAGCAGAGAAGAGCTTCAGAAGGATACCCCAGAGATTCCTGCAAGAGGAATGTTGCAAACCCAGCACTGCTACAATGCAAAACAACTGTATATTCTTGCTAAATAGGGATAAGATTAACTACATTGACTAAGTGTAATCTCGCTAATAATCAGTTTTCAGTTATATTAACATAAGTGAATGCTATAAACTAAGCATCCATAAAGGACAGAAAACACATAACTTATAGCACTTAAGAAAGTAATGCCCACTAATCTAAAAATATATCTGTTGAAAGACAAGTCAGACACAACAACAAATCTTTTCAGGCCTCCCCATTAATTTATTGTTGGCAGCAACAAAACCAAACCATCCATCAGTATTCTCTTCATATGGATAAGCACACAAAATGGAGTATGTTTATTGAAAAACTAATATTGCCATATTACAGTAGAATTGTTTTCTTACAGGACTAAAGTCAAACAAACTAACAAACCAACACCAAAACAATAAAACACAGCAATTTAAATAAAAATAACCATTTGGTTTTGGTTACTGTCTCCAGAAGCAAATCTACCTCATTCAGATTTAGAAATAATATTAATTCATACTTTCTATTACCAGTGCCATGTGCACTGAAATAGACACTCACAGTGTGGATGCAGTGATGAATAAAATCTCAGTTTAATCTCACTATGTAAGTGAATGTCTTTGTCTTAGGCCAGGTATTAAGCAATATTAAAAATTAGCAGATAGTATTTAAAACTTCCAGCTTCAGTGACCTGCCATCATGTCTGATTTTGCTGTGCCTGTAATGTAGCAAGACTAAATTCAGCAAAAGTTGAAGTAGAGATTGAATTGCACAATTCTGACACAAATTTAAACTCACGCCCCTCATTGCACATTGCAGAGCTTTGTTTGGAGATAGTGGATGGGAAATGAAGCTGGGCTGGTGGATAATTCAATTGCCACACAATATTTTTGCATTAAAGAGACAAGCCAAACAGCTCCCTTTGGAGGCCATGGCTGGGTTGCAGCAGCAGCTTGCACTTGTGACTTGAACCAACACCCACAGCAAGAAAGTTGCTTTGACAAATAGCATCTTCCCTGACCTTGGTTTGCCTGGGTTTCTCACCATCAAACATTTCAATCCTGCCTTGACTCCCCCAAAGCACATTTTTTCTCTTCCACTTCTAACAGGGAAACACCCTCAAGTTGTCGGAACAGCCCTCCACTGTCACCCTTCCCTTCTTCTGCCCTATAAAGCTGGCTTTTGGCATATTAAAGCTTAATTTGTTTAAGAACAAACACTTGGGGGTCTGCATCTCACAGATGAGAGTGACAGATCACACGAGGAGACCAAAGACTTCAGGGGATGAAGATTTGGCAGGTTTGTGTCCCAGCAGAGATAGAGAGCTCATTGTCATGTTTCCAAAAGGCATTACACGGGGCTCCAAGGTGGAGCTGTTTACCCATACAGTGATCTCTCCCCAGATGCCATTGCTACTGCAGCTAATTAAGAGAACAATTAAGACTAAGACAATCAGTCAAGTATACAGATCCGAGTCATTTTCTCCACTCTCCGATGCTGTGCTGGCTCCCAGAGGGCTAAACCTTATTCACTCATTCAGAAAATGACAGGAAGAAGCTATTAAATATCTGAAAACCATAAAAATGCAATCATACTGTTCCTGAGCTAAGCCACTCACCAGAGACCAGTGCCAGGCAACTTAAGAAACTTGCTGGCCCCCAGAATTCACATACTTACAAATAAGAAAATTAATCAAAAGCAGTTCAGATCAAAATTTAATTAAAAAGAAAAGGATTGCAGAAGACTTCCTGAGATTTCTCTGTTTTATGTTTATGACTGATCAATATTATGTGTTATCAGTTCAGTGTATGACAAATTCCACTGGGCATCTTTAAAGAGGAAGTAACAGATTAAATATTGAGCTAAACAATTTAATCTCAGCTTTAAAAGGTTTACAGATATTTGTAAAGGTAAATCCTATTAGAGTATAAATGTCTCCATGTGCTAGTGCTGTAGGCTCGTCACGGAGGAATTTGTAAACACCAGGAGACAGGCACTCATTAAATATAAATTTCCTTCTTTTGTAGAGCTATTGATGAAAAAAGAAAAAGCATTTATGTCTTCAGCAGAGGGGAAAAAGTCTTAGGAATGAGATTTAAATGTATCTATAGATGCAAGTAAATATGCACCATGCTTCAAGACCTGGCAATACCAACTGGCTCCCTAAATCCATTTAAACAAAACCCAGAGCTACTGATCCTTCGTAATCAGTGATGGTGACAAAAAAGACTCATCTACTGGCAATGAAAACATGGACAACTGTGCCAAGCACATACAAGAACAGTTATGCATGATAGAGAAACAAGTTAAGGGGAAGACTAAACAAAAAAACCATACTTATGTTGGCATATATGCACTATGTATGTATGGACACATGCAAACATGGAAGGTCATTCACATATAAGTCATGCTGATAATAAAGATGTTAAAACCAAGCAAGACCAAGGAAGCACACCAACCATAATGTGCTCAGCTGCAGGGGTGTAGAAGGTCCTCAGACAGACATGCTGTAGCACCCCATCCTCTGCATTGGGGGAATAGCTAAATCCCCAACCAACATCTGTTGCTCAGCATTTGCACAGGTCTATCACTGGGACTTACAGCACACATGGCAGCACTGGGAAGAATTGTTTTGACCACTGCTGCAGCTTCTCAGGTAGTCTTCAGCATAGGATGCAGCACAGGCCCTGCGCTTATCTATTTGTGTCCACCTGTCCCAAGTATCAAATCATCTCAATTAAATGTCCATCAGTAACAGATCAGCAGAATCACCACCAATCCACTTAAAGAGCTTACTTCTGTATTTTATCACTGAGGCCACCCCACTACACCACTGGTGGAGCACTAGGACAGGCCAGCCTCCTGCATCCATCCACCCACTCTAGAGCCCTACAGGCAGGTTCTCTGCCTCTGAGCCAGAAGTTTTCTTCATTTTACATTGCAGATCAGTTTCATTTTTGCCAATTTTATGTGAAAAACTACTAAAATAATTAGATACTTCACACAGTCCCTTCTCCTATCCCTGGCCCCTCTCCTCACCATTCAGCTCTATTCAATTTCTACCCAAGCCGGATAGAGATGAAGAAGAGGAATGTTTTGAGGAATGTGACATTTGTTATGGTAGGCTACGTAACCTAAGAAGCAGAAATACAAAACAGATACAAACAAATCTATTTTATATAATGTCACTGTGACAAATAAGAATATTCATAAACTAGGACAATCTTTCTAACAAATGAGACACCTTGAGTTTCTCAATCAAAACTAAATAAACTCTAAGGGCTAAATTTCAAACACAAATGTGCTTCAAGCTACAGGAATCTTCTTTAGTACAAAAGTAGAAGTTAATAATACACAGGTATTACTGATTTCTGTAAATAGAGTCACTACTATTTCAGAACAATGGCTTTGTTTCAGAACAAGCTTACATAGAAATGTGAAAGTGTTCAGGTTCATTCTTCCAGTTCCTGCTTTCTGACATGTAGATATTTGGAAAGAGAGATAACATTTTGTCATTAAGACAGTGATGTGGATGGTCAGTCTTTTCCAAGCCTGAGCTGAGGGATGTCAAACAAAGTTCAAAGAGAGTGATATAAGATGAAAAGGAGGTGTTCACCTTGGTGGTCCTGCCTCAGGACAGCATCAACCCTAACAGCTAAAAAAAGGAATGTAACAGTTATGGGAGGGGAAATAAAGGAACAAAAACTCACCACTGGCAAGTTTTAAGTAAAAGCTGGTACTTTGGGAAGCCCCATCACAGTAAATTTCCATAGGCTAAGAGAACTTTTACAGCAAATATCTGCACACCCAGTGCTTATATTCTGCCCTGCCATACGCTGTTACCTGCTGCCCGAGACAAAATATTGCACTAGGTAGAACTGAACCTTGTCCTGGCCTTGTCTATTATGTACAACATATATCAATAATTGATTTTCAGATATTATGTAATTGATTTCTAGGAAATTATCACTATTGAGCCTTTGCCTTCTAGCGTTAGCCTTAGATTCCCATATCACCTTAACACAAGGATCCAGAGGTTTGGGGACCTTCATTATATATTTTCATAAATAGTGAAAAGGTTAAAAATCCATGGCTAAGTGCAACTGTATTTCATTACAGCATTCCTGTAATTCTCCCAAAAGACCAGTCCCTTTTTCCACATGCTACGAATTTCATTATTCCACTTTATTTTTTTCCAACAGCTCCTTGCTCATCCATGCTGTTCTCCTGCCTCTTCTACTTGACTTTTTACTCAAAGGAATGCACCTGTCTTGAGCTTGGAGGAAGTGATCTGTGAATACCAACCAGCTCTCTTGGGCCCCCTTACCTTCTAGAGTCTTAGCCCAAGAGATTCCTCCAAATAGGTCTTTGAAGAGCACAGAGTTAGCCGTCCTGAAGTCCAAGGCTGCAATCTTACTTATTGCCCTTCTTCTTCCTTGTATGATGTTCTACCATGTCATGACCACTACCACCAAGGCTGCTCCCAACTTCCACATCCCCAAACAGACCTTCTCTGTTCATTGATACAAGGTCCAGCAGCACTCCCTTCCTCCTGGGCACTTCAACACCTGCATCAGGAAGTTATCATTGATGCATTACAATAGCCTTCTGGACTGAGTGTGCCTTGCTGTGTAGCCTATCCAACAAATATCAGGGTGTTGAAGTCACCCATGAGCAGCAGGACATGTGATCTTGAGGCTGCTTCCAACTGCCTGTAGAAGGTCTCATCAACATCTTCCTCTGGTTTGGTGGTCTGTAGTAGACATCCACAACAGTTTAACCTATATTTGCCTGCCTCTTAATTCTCACCCATAAGCTTCCAATGTGTTCTTCACCCCCTGCCTCACGAAGAGGTCAACACTTTCCAGTTGCTCACACACATAAAGAGCAACTCAACTGCCTCGCCTGCCTGGTCTGTCTTTCCTAAAAAGCACATAACTGTCCGTGCCAACATTCCAGTCATGTGAGCTATCCCACCATGGCTCAGTAAATGCAATAAGATCGTGGCCCTGTGACCAAACACAGCTCTCCAGTTCCTCCTGCTTATTCCCCATTCTGCGTGCATTGGTCTGTAGGCATTTCAGAAAGGGGGTTGAATAGACCGCCTGTCATTATGAATGTACCTTCATTACAGACTTCAGTAAATACTGAACATATATGCAGTGGTATAGACATGAAATGAGGGTGACAGAGAACTTCTGGGCCACTAGACATTGTGAAAATGTAGACCTGGAAGAAGCAATTACTACACAGGGTTAACACCTTCCCTAATTTGTTCTTTCTAACTTGGGCAAGTTTTCTTGCTTGCAAGCTGCTGAGTAGTGCACCATTACACTTTACAAAGCAGACTTACCAAGAGCTCACAACTCAACTGTTCCATGTAAAAAGACAGGTACTCTGTTTTGCTTTTGCAAATAGAACAGAAAGTAATTAATATGTTCAGTATACATTAATATGTTCAGTACGGCATTCAAGGACATACCAGGGCTAATCCGCCTCGAATTACAAGAATAAAGAGGAGTTCACCCTTTAAATGAAAACCATCTCATCTCCTTTGTTGCTTTAAAAGTATTTGTTAAAAAGCCAATTTCTTGATATAGTGCCATGTTGTGTTATTGATTATTAGGCAGAACCTCCCACTCCCCTTCCAGCTGCAATTTTGCAGGAGTTCTGCTTTATAATCAATAGCATGCTCCACACTCTATGGGCTTGAGAGTGCAGCAACTCTCCTGCAACATCCCCAAGGACAGCTGCAAAAAATGAGAAGGCTACCTCCTGGAGCTATCTAAGGATCAGATCCAAACTTCACTGAAGTCTATGGAAAAATTCCCACTGACTTCAATGGGCTTTGGATCAACCCCCTGCAGAGCAACATTGTTAAAACAAATATTAAAAAAAAAAAAAAAAAAAAAATCCCCTATAACAATCGTTAGGACTAGAAAGCCTTTCATACTATCTACTGGATACTTTTTAGAGCTAGAGAGTGGGAAAATCCTCTTTTCCCCTATGAATGTGTAACTTACATTAAATGTCAAGGAGAAGTTGCACAATGATGAGATTGCAAAG
Source organism: Ceyx melanurus (assembly GCA_024611195.1). Classification (NCBI taxonomy): domain Eukaryota; kingdom Metazoa; phylum Chordata; class Aves; order Coraciiformes; family Alcedinidae; genus Ceyx; species Ceyx melanurus. Next base: position 15,884 of record JANHGL010023556.1, on the reverse strand, counting down.
GCTAGAAAAGAAATATGGCCCAATACCTACAAAACCAACCTCTGTCTAGACCTATATTTCATTAGGAAGTTTTTAAAGATATCAGCTACAAAACTTTTAAAATCTCATTAGGGAAAAAAAAATAAATAAAAGATTTGTAAAACACTTTGATAATCAAAAAAAAAATTTCAGATAAGTGTCTGAACTATGAAAGAGAAAAGGAAAAAAAAATAATATAAGAAATTGCATTCTACATGAGCTTTTGATGGGAAATGTAATATTATAAATATGATTAGCAGAAACATGCAGTTTGTTTCCTTGTCCCTGTGCAAAACATACATAGGGGCAGTGTAGAAAGAAAATTCCTGGGTTTCTCCCTCTCCAGATATACTCCTACCTGGGAGCAGATCAGGCCGAGCTCACCAGCAGGTGCACAGGCTACACCCTTTAAATGCCTGTGACCAGAATCCTTCCAAACACACTGTTTCCCCATGCCCTCAGTGGGATAGCACCCGGGACTGGGCCTGTGTGGGTGGTTGTCTGAAAACAGTAAGACTCTGACAGGCTTTTATTTCTAGGATCCAGATCTGAGGGTTACCACGTCTTTGCCCATTCCTGGACAGGTGCTTTGCAGTAAAACAGAGGTTGTCCCATTGGCAACTCCTCTAAAAAAAGTCCCTCTCTGATGAAAAGATAGATATACATTTGCTGGGCTTGGGTTATTCTTCTAATCTCAGCTTTCAGTTGCCCTCAAGACTGCACAGAGGAAGGCGCTCAAGCTTGGTCATGAATGTTGATTGCAGCTTGAAAAGGATACCCACAGAGAATTGACACTGCCAGGACTAAGGCGTGGACAGGCTTCAAGGAAGATTTGGCTCAAGATCCAACTGGGCACAAGCATCAACTAATTAACTTAGCTAAAGCAAGCTCTGTGCTGAGAAGATTCTGCTGAGGCAACTCTGATTCTCCCCTTCATTCAAGGGGGGTTGGACTCGAAGATCTGCATGGACCCTTCCAACCTCTGACATCCTGTGATCTCCATGATCTAACCTGATTTGATTATTTCACTACAGCATTTCTATGAAAGAAAGTTTTAAGATACATAGGTTCAGTACAACTAGAAATCAAATTTTATTTTCTCAGCAAAAAAATGTACAAATATTTTTTTTGGGGGGGGGGGAGGTAGGATGAAAGTGTCAGATTAAACAGAAATTATTTTAAAACATATTCCTTAAGAATAAAAAAAAAAAAAAGAAAGAAAGCTTCATTTAGATTCATATTAAAACATTTCCTTTAAGCTTCCCTGATATTTTATCCTACTCTGCCTAAATTACCATCTGAATTCAAAAAGTCACCGAGCTAGATTACCATTTTCTTTTGGGATAGCTAAGAATAATCTTGTCTGAAAAGGAAAATAATTCTAACCAGAACACCAAGAAAGAATAAATCATACTCAGGACTGAAGTCACTGCATGGGACATTGCAGTTGTCTTTGTGAGTATATATTTGTGCACTCACAGATGTTTTGGTTCTGGGAATTCACTCAGAATCCTTCTAGATCTCCAGCTTCTAAAAATTTTGTGACAAACACTGCAATATTTAAGGATAGGAATATTTATTTTAATGTAATTACTTAATGACACTAGCAAAATGATCAAAGAAGTTCCAGAAGCTGGAAATTCATTCCAAAGCAGACATAAAAATAATTGGGCTAAAGAGTCATGTTTAAGCACTTTCTTCTCAGTTGTGCCCCAGGGATTTGCTCACAGCCCACAACAATTTGAAAACCATACTTCTGGGGAATAGTAGGATATAGCCATAAAATTACACTTGAGATAAGATTTAATGATAATTCTCACCTTTCCAACACCTTTCAAGAAGTAATCCTTTAAAGTCTTGCAAGTAAGAATATTACAATTAAAATGCTATCATGCAACAATAATATTAAAAGAAAGACAAACTGCTATATAGGTTTTACAGGAGCTTAAACCATCGGATGCCCGAAGCATGTAGAGATCCCCTGACTAACTGTGGTTAGAGTCAGAAAAACAAGACTTAGAGGTTTCTGCAGAACCCCTTAAAACAAGTGGGTTGGGGCTCCCTGAACCAAAAGCTAAATTACAATTTTCATTGAACTAGAAATGAAGGGGGAGAAAAGATAATAGGTAGGTCTTGATTGTTAACCAAAGGATGCAATATTGTCATAAATATTACCAGAAACATCCTAAAAAGAAAGGCTGATCCTTCATTAATGCTCCTATATCGAAGGGAAGAGTGAGTTCTCCCTTGTTGCCTAGACCATGAGCAGAAGGAAATGAGCATCTTCCAATTAGACAAGTAATCAGGAAAAGGAGACTTCATTGGATACTGCCAATGAATAATTATTCATCAGGGTCAATCAACTTCTTTCTTTCTAGAGCAAAGAAAAAAGAAAACAAAACCATTTTTTTACTATGCTTCCCAATAGAAACTTCCCTTTTGTTGTTTCTAAAGCCCAAACGCAGCTAATACTGCTTTTAAATCTCCTACAAAAAAGGTGAGACTATTCATTGAATTCAGAAAAAAATCACTGCAAAGAGTACCCTACATTGAAGACAAACACGACATCCCTCTGAAGCAACATGGATGCCTTTGAGGGAAGAGGAAAATGTAAATCACTGGAAACACCAAATACCTAATAAATCACTGGCGAGCTCACCTAGTGCTGAACAGAAGTAAAGCAAAACAGTTCCAGAGACCAGCAAAGAGGGAAAGAAAGCGTTTATTGTATTGGGATTGTTACCTGATCCATACTGGACCTTCGTGCATCATGCTGAGACAAAGAATTTACACGGATGCAAGGAAGCAGGAGGTGTTAAGAAGGAACAGTACTGGAGTTTATACAACTGTTACCACTGCTAGAATAATGTTTATCAGCTTACAGGATTTGACTTAGCATAGCTCAAGGGAGGAGTGAGAGATAACAACAGCCCAAAACACATCCCTTTACCTGAGAAACTGAAGGAGGTCTAAATTCTCCAGTTAACAGGAAGCCTAATTAACTTTATCTTGTATATCTGAGCTCCAGCTGGGGAAACAAGTTCACTGGGGGGTTATAATAATAGCAATGCATGTGCAAGCATTTTGACTACTGCAAATACTGAAACATCAGAGAAGGAACATTATGGTGTGAGGAAGGTTTACTGCATCAACTCCTGTGCAGAACAATTCTTTAGAAGATGCTTAAAAGAAAGCCAGGCAAACACTTAACTGCTTTTATGATAGGAAAACTAAGCAGTTCCCATACACATCAAAAGACCTGGCTAATTCAGCTGTTATGCTTTTCTGAAATCAACAGGGCAATGCTGATTCAAATCAACCCAAGAGCTAAGTTAGTCCATTATTCACTCCTCTACACCAGCACAAAGTAGGAACAGAGCACAAACAAAACATTCACCTTCTGGTCAACAAAAACCCCTGTGATAAAGTTAAGGAAAAGAACAGCAAATACTTGATTAATTTCAGAAATAAATTGTTCAGAGTGGACATACGTGAGGATGAATGAACTTGGATTCAGCCACCTCCTCTGCAACAGCAAGGTTCAACCTTCGGCAAGGCTCAATCACGTACCAGCCACCACAGTCCGAAAGCTAGATTTCATCCACACTTATGGATGGAACACACTTACTGATGGAACAATATTTCTATGTAAAATAAACAGTCTGAGACTCTTCAATCCAGCAAGAGAAATTACTTCAGATGAGATAAGAGTCTAAACAACTGTTTATAGCCTCAAGAGGACACAAGGGAAGGACTGATAACCACAGATCTCAATACTACAGCAAAGGGTCATCAAAGGAAGCTTGCAGGAACAAAATTCAAAACAAAGGAGGTCTAACAAGGATGCTGGGAGTACAAAATATTTACCAGGGTTCAAGGTAGAAACTACACAAGGACCTAGAAGAGAGATTTACTGAGGACTAATGACTACACTACACATACTATATAAGGTTCAGGAAATCCTTAGGTTGAAAAGTATTAGAAGACTGGGAGAGTCCTGGAAACAAAGTATCATAAACAATCTTCCCCAAGCATCCATTTACAGCTGTCATTAGGAATGGGCTGCTGGATTTGATGAACCTTTGGCCTGCAGAAGTACAGTGGCTCTTACTCTGATGGCATTTCTGTTGAAATTCTGATCATTAGTTTATCTTTAAATAGGAAAATAAGGAATCAGTAAGCTGAAAACTGGAGAAAGATGGTGATCAACACCCAATAAAAAAGAGCAGAGGACATTAACATTTAATATGGAGCCATTACAGGTAAGTAATTTAATTGAAAAGATGGTGAGGGTCCCAGAAGTAATTTTAATATGTTTTATGCACTGCTAAGGTTAACAGGAATTGCAAATATTCACATAGGACTGTTGGCCCTGAGCCTATTTTAATCACTGAGAGTTAGCACCAAGTCCACAGCAATCAGAATTTAGGTCTTTGGTCATCAGGACTGCTGCAGAGAAGCTTGGGAGCCACTGAATCTAAATTAATGCAAGAATTATAATTGCCACTCTTAAAAGTACTGTTCTCTGGAAAGCTAGATTAAACCAGCTATGGAGAAACAGATGCAATAGGACTATTCTGTGAAAGGTGCTCTGGGATAAACATCTCTACACCAAACAGATCATTTATATGGCCCAGAAAACGTCAAAATCAAAATTCAGAAGTTTTGTTTTCAGAAAGAAAATCTTTGGATTGCATGTGAAAAAGTGGTGTAATATCTATCTGACCTGTAAATTCATCTCTGCTGTAAATCTTTGAAACAAGGATGATTTTCCACCCTGTTACAGAAAACAAATCTGGCAGAGGTTCACTTGCCAGCTGATCTTATAAAGCTCCATTTCTTTGATTAAACACACCTATTTCTGCAGAGTTCAGTAAATGCGTGAATGGAACATCTGACGAGCTGTTGGCAGCGCATTTATTTCTATAACACTCTGTAAATCTTCTCATCTGGCTGCCTTGATTCTCATGTTTTCTTGTCTCTATTACTGTTCTTCATATCAAGTCTGTGCCCTTCTCAGGCACTCAGACATTTGGTGGCTGCTTCCAGGCCTTCAGCTGATGCCCTCCAGTGCTATGTGAGCTCTGCAATCATTGCTCAGAAACACACTGCCTGGGAGGTCATATTGCTTAAAGATTTGTAGTTGTTCAACTAGAAACTTTCACCAAATACCTCTGCTGTCTAGATACCTGATAAAGTATTGGCATTGCCAGAAGGGAGGACAGGAGGGAAGTAAAAAAGTAAATCTCTAAACTAAAAAATGTCTAAGGAAGTCAGCCAAGGATGTGGATGAAGTTTTCTAGGGAGCCACTTGTCACTGTCACCTGAATTTCCTGACAAGATACACTCTTAATGAAAAACACCAACCTGTCATCGTGATCTGACTTAGAAACAAATAAAACAGCAAATTAAGCAAGACAACTTAAATGTGAAAAATTGCCCCTTGGCCCTGAAATTCCAAGTGTATTTCCAATGGGAAGAAGTAAAGCCACCATTAAAGGAGGAAAAATTCTCCTTTAAAGTTACAATGGACAATGGGATCTATAAAGCCATGTATGTCAGCTGCTTGTGGTGTAAGAAGAGGAATTTCAATTTGACAGCCCAATTTATGATCAAGCAAGAGCAAAACCATAACACCCTGATTTGTACAAAGTGTAGCACATTTCACATTAGCAGAGGCCTGAAAGAAGGAAGTGGGTTCAGATGCACTTGACCAATCAGAGGAACAGCCAGTGAAGAATAAGGAAAAATTAAACAGGGACAAGTATAAAATGGTGTTGGACCATTTGACTAGGAGTTACTGGATCAGAGTCAACATGTCTCTGACATCAAGGAAAACAAAACAAAACAAAAAACCAACAAACAAACAACACAAAAAAACCATAATGCTGGAATAAGCAGGATATACAGTCTACAAAACATATGAAATATCTCCCCAGCTCTCTGCCATGTCAATAAAGCTTCACTGTATATGTCTCAAGAAAAAAGGGGAGTTAGTGAGAAGAAACCCAGAGACCAACCAAAATAATCAGTCTAGAAGACACAACCTACAAGGAAGGATGAAAATAATTAGATTTGTTTGGTGTAAGGAAGAAAAGACAGACAAAAAAAACCCCAAGCACATTCTTACAGTACACACCTATGGCACGGTGGAAGAGAAGCATTTCTTCTTGCCCAGAGGAGAAGATTCCAGTTCTCTAGTTTACTGAAGTAGAAGTTTCTCAGAGCCTCATGGCTCATTTACAAAAGGGTAAGGACTACAGCTAATACCACGAGGCACCAGAAAGAACTGCCAGGAGAAGCTACATTACCCCCATCACCCACTGTCCCTCAGAATGGGTTGGTCAAACATACCAGAAGAATCATCGATCCAACCTGCACTGACAACTTCATACACACAGGAGAAACACCTTCCAGCCCAATTTTTAAATGGATCCTGTATAATGTAATTAGAGGGAAATCCCTTGGGAGTGAGGGGAAGGGATGCACCCCTTTCACTCAAACAAAATTCACACTTCACGTCTTTCAGTTCATCTTCGGCTTCATATTCAGGGAACCTTTTGGGTTAGAAAAGTTCACTAACAGCCACTCAACACTGTTTTCATAAGTACAGAGCTTGGCACACGTACAGAAAATGTACATACATTTTAGACTTGAATGTTTCATGTATCCTGCAGCTGCATCCCATCTAGATCAATTAGAGGCCTTTCCTTAAGCTTTTAAGAAGTGGCAGAGTAATTAAGGACTGATCTAGCTTTGTGCTAATGTGGCTTCACAGGCAGACACAAGCACCTCTGCCTTTTGCCACCCTTTACAGCATGGGCATCCCCCCAGATCCCTGCATTGGGCTGCTCACAAACTCCTCTCTGGTTATGAGCTTTCCTCTTCATAGCTGATGCAGATATGCTATTAAAAAAGGATCTCTGCTGCCCTCTTTCACCAATTAGTCCACTGAATACAGTAGAGAGCAAAGAGAAAGGCTGAAGCCAGCACTTGGGGGAAAGGAGAGAGGCAGTAATAATGTTGGAGACATCAGGGACTCAAATGGAGATAGCTAGAGAGGACTGACCAGAGACCCAGGGCTTACAGAGTTCATCTCTGTCAGAGAGCCAAACTTCAACTGAAAACAATCTCAGACCAGAATTTCTTCTAATCTCCTAATCTGAATCTTGGTAAAAGTACTACTGAACTAAATAGCTTCAGTCACAGATAGTTCCAAACCTCTCCCCAAAAAAAGGAATAAAAAGCAATTAATGTTTCACTTATCTGATTATTTGATCAACAATGTGTAAGGTGAATATTAGAGCTGATCCTAGAACTAGGATCTCAGCTGAAAAACAGAGAAGTCAGGGAAAAGATGATTAACATCACTCATTTTAAAGAACAAAAAAACACCACCAACAACAAAACAGAGGCCATCACAGTCTAGTATACTGCTGAGTATACTAGAGTCCAGTGCAGGGCCACCAAGATGCTGAAGGGAGTGGAGCATCTCCCTTATGAGGAGAGGTTGAGAGAGCTGGGGCTCTTTAGCCTGGAGAAGA